>ADNK01000263.1:0-27250 GCA_000320545.1 Bigelowiella natans CCMP2755 | reverse complement strand
GTCCCCCCCCCCCCCCCCTCCTCTTACTGGTAGAATTGGGTTGTCCTAGGGTCATAAGCGCTAGACGCGTGCACGGCAAGCTTCATCGGTATAAACTCCGTGTAGATCTGATTTGACTCATTATCAGCATCCAGAGGGTTATTACACAAATGAGGCGGGAAGGAGAGGTCACCTCCGTCCTTCCTTCGTTAAAGAAAATGTAGTGATAAAAAACAGAATTCTAACTATTGGGGGGAAGGAGCCCCTCTCTCGCGTCTCGTCATGCTGAAAATCAATGTTACCCCAACAACTTTCGCTTCATTTTGATCGTCCGCTCCCTCCTCTCTCGAGACGTCTTCGCAGATCCTTGAGCAGCTTTAGATGTTGCATTATCCCCCCCCCCCTCCCCTCCTCCTCCTCCTCCTTCTCCTCCTTTGTTGATATTAATGACGTCGTCAGTCCATCCGCGTTTCCTTCGGTCGTCCTCGGCTTGTTTTTTCGCCTGCTGCGCCTTGAATGCGGCACGCCGCTCGGCCTTACCTGGTGAGTGATGTCGCGCGTCATCGTTTTAGTGATGAATGCGATGTACGACATCGACGTTGATTGGACGATGGAAATGGTGGTGACGGTGACGTGATGTGGACGGTGCTTGTGCGCATGTGTTGAATCATGATGAAGGAAATGACAACGATCACGACGACAAAAACGACGATGACGGCGACGACTTTAAGATATATTACCACATATCTATCTACGTCATTGGCAACAACAACAACAACTACATCGGATATTACAACACAATTGAAAAGCACTCAGCAAGACAGTAGTACTCATGCTCTTCTTGCCCCCTCCCTTCTTCTGCTCCTGCAACTTGCGGAACTTTTCAACAACAAAGGCCGGCATTTTAACCTGAGAAGGGGGGTGGGAGGTGATCATGCGAGGTGGCATTGCTGAAGATGAATCGATCGGCAAAATTAAGGAATGAATGCTGTTTGTTGTTGTGTGTGTTGTACACAACGTACATCGGTTGTGACGCGGTTTAGAATGTCTTTCGCTGGTTGAAGAGCAGTTGACAGCTCCATCAGCTTCTCACTCGAAAAAGCAGTGGAAACATGTTGCTCCGTTCCTCCTCCTCCTCCTCCTCCTCCTCCTCCTCCTCCTTCTCCTAATTCTCCTTCCTCCCTGGCTTCAGCAGCAACTTCTACTCCCTCCAACCCCCCCCCTCGAAGAGCTTTTTGCGGGTCGTATGCGAGAGAGGCCGCGGTCAGATTCGCTGTAGTATAACCTGTGAAGTAACAACAACAACAACAACCACAATAACAGTAACGGTGACAGAAAACAAACAACCCAAACGCCGCAGTGTTAATACGGAGCAGGATCTTTCGAGAAATTGCGTTGATTCTCTATCATGCGACGACATATTCCGCCTCGCTGAACCGAGAAGTGCTCTATGGTCGATTAGTTATCATTGGCTTCAATGGTGACCTGCTTTAGTGAGGCAGTGCGCTATCACTGAAGGTCCGAATCTGACAATGTATAACGATATATTATGTGTGTGTGTGTGTGTGTGTGTGTGTGTGTGTGTGTTTGTGTGGTCGATATACAACAAAGGGTAGTGACCTTAAAAAAAGAGTTAGGTTCATCAACACTTTAAAATCATCGCCATCATCTCACCATAATCACTATCATCATCATCATCATCATCATCATCATCATCACATTCATCTTCGTCGTTGTAATCGTTCTCACGGAAGATTCGTGCAGAGAATGCTCCAAATACTCGGTGCTCCACGGCCCTCCTTCTTCTTATTAAGCCCCTTCTTCTTCTTCTTCTTCTTCTTCTTCTTCTTCCTCCCGCCACTGCTATCAGCAGCATCCGTCTCTTTGTCTGGGTCGTCATCATCCTGATTCTTTTTCTTCTTGTTTTTCTGCTTGTTGTCGTTGTTGCTGGCCGGTGGTGGTGGCAACGATGATGAGCCTAGGCCCAGAGCACGTCGTATCTTTGCTATGCGAGAACGCACCTGGGGGGAGGAGGAAGACGAGCAAACGACGAGAACATCATCATGTGCAATAGAAGAGAGCAGCAGAACACCGTGATGCATGGATGGAGATCGATGATGGATGTGTCGCCGATGTAGCAGCTTTGCTTCTGCAACATCAACAAACAACTACTACTACTACTACTACTACTACTGCTATATGCACGGAATATGCTTATTTGTGTTGAATACAGACGCACACACAAAGGAGGGGGGAAGGGGGCGATGGATATATCACCTGACAGAGATGGGCATTCGTGGCTTTGTTCCTAATAACAAGAAGATAGGAAGGAGGAGGAGGAGGAGGAGGAGGAGGAGGAGGAGGAGGGGGGGGGGGTGAGAACGTCCATGAGTCTGCTGAGGAGATTACAAATAGCTTTTCATCAATTGATGAAATGATTGACAAGGGTAGTAGTTGTCGAATGGAAGCAAGCTTCAGGTACAAGTAAGCGAATAATGGTATCTAGTCATGTCTTATTGTGTGCTATCCAATCCTCGTGTCCTTACTTTTGCGTGCGTTGGATCTGCACCTCTAAAGCCTCCAGTTTTTCAATTAATGCGGGGTTTTTAGCCTGCAGATAGTGGTGACCATGATGGTGGTCATAATGGCGAAATAAAGATGATGCCTAGGAGCACCAGCAGAAGCAGCAGCAGCAGTGGCAGTAGTAGTAGTGATGGTTATTTGTTATCTAGATAGAAGCAGCAATCAACCTTTGCAGCTTCGTAGGCCTGTTGCTGGCGCCTATATTCCTCCTCATCGTTTTCTTTCTTCTGCCTGCTTCCGTCCTTTTGTTTGACTCCCAGCTTCTTTTCATCGCCTTCGTCATCATCATCGTCGTCGTTATCGTTGTTGGCACGCTTGGGCATTAATCCTGCAGCATAATCGTCGATCGATCGATCGTCAGACTCACCATTTTAAGAAGTTGCATCATAGCGCGGTAGCACAGGGGAACAGGACGAATGTGCTACTTTCTTCAATTTAGAAACGTCACAGTCGTCTTTGTCTTCATCGTCATCATCATCCTTCCTCTTCCTCCTCATTCTCCTCACCATTCACCATTATGGGCATCATCATCATCATCACAACCAGCATCACTAGCACCGCACCTCGATGTATTGTCATGGCCAAAGATTTCGGCGACAGCACAATGGCTGATACCTCATCAGTACTTTGCGTAGTGCGAGATGAAAATTCAAACCTGAAGCAAAGAGCAGTTGCATTACCATAATCGTTGTAAGAACAGTGCAAAATACGCAAACGAAGAGAATCGGCGGAGATCTCTATAACGATGTACGGGAATCCTGACTAAGACAGAGGTTCTCTGTATATACCTCTTGCCAACAGATATTTCATTTTCCCCTTTGAAGAGAGACAGAAAAATAGATCCATTAGTTACAGCGCCCACCCACAAATGTACACAAACGCACACAAGAAAGCGGCTTGTCGGGCGTACATCATCACACAGCAGCACATAATAACTGACATTAACTTCATATTATGTCAGTATTAATATTAATGATGTTCATTTTTGGACGGTCATCAACATTGTTAGACATCATGCCTCATCATCATCATCCCACCTAGATCATGCGATCGTAGCACCATTAGAATCTTGTAGTCGTAGTCCGTCAGTATGATGTTCCTTTTCAAAGAGAGAGAAGAGAAGTACATTGCAATTACTTGAGCACATAGTTCCATTATATATATCACAGTATCGAATATGTCACGAGTGAAAAGGCGCGCGCACGCAAACACACAAACACAAACACACACACACACACACACACACACACACACACTATTACATATTGCTATTATAAAATGTTGTTCTCCTCCTCCTCCTCCTCCGCCTCATCCACCTCAATAACAATCTATCATCATTACCCTTGTGCATACATCTCGAGGATAATGTGATTCGCCCTCTCGCCTTGCCTGAGAATCAGAAGGAAAGAGAGAGAGAGAGAGAGAGAGAGAGAGAGAGAGAGAGAGAGATATCGTCCTCATTATCATCAATAGTATTTTGATATTGCTTTTATTTCTAACAAATCCCATGAAGAAGAACCGGGAAAACGTCATCATTGCTATGGCTCCAAAATCCCAAGTCTTCTTTCCCCCCTCGGTAGTTCTAAATTGCTTTCTTTTCATCGCACTGCAGCTACATATTAAATAAAACATCAATATTCTGGTGGTAAACTAATACTACCCGAACTCCATGTCGATGACACGGTCAGTGCCCACCTGGTATGAAATTTGGATACAACACAAAGGCCGCATTGAAAGATATGTTCGTTGGTGTTTTCGCTACCAAGCAAAAGTGTGTATCGATCTCACTGCGTTGAAGTAGTGCCACTGTGCTATTGAAGGTGGTGATACACACCTGTTCAATCTTATTCAGCACTCGATTTCGGATGTGCTTTCTGAGCTTTGATGCGAAGCTATTAGGCATTGAATCCTTTGGTCGGTTGTACCTTTTATGTTTTCACCGTTATCGAACAATTGTGTAGCTAATGAGCAGCACATGCAAGCAACCATGAAAATGCATACTATCATCACGGAACCGAAAATCCCGATAGATATGCGATAAATCCTATGTTTATTGTTGTTCTAAATTGTGGCTACTTGGTGAGGTGGATGCGAATCCCGGATTCTATCAGAAGTATTTCCTGTAAAACCAATAGCACCCATATGAGAGCAGCCTCAGCATGGCCGGGGAGAACATGAAATGGGGTGTTGAGGAAGTGGGGGGATGGGGTGGTTTCATTTGCTCCCTCCACCCTCCATCATTTCACTAGATCCTTTCATCAATTTGCGGCAATCAGTGTACAAAAGTGGCGAATGTGCTGCTGCTCATGGTCTATGTCCCCTCTGTGTTTCTCACTCGTTATCACACCTTTCCATTTGAGCTCTGGATCTTAAACATGTAGGTTTTCTGGTTGATGTTGTAAACATTCTGCACGCGCATCCCTTCGATCCTCTGTTTCAACTCTGATGTTTTTTTTTAGTGACGTATAGCATTTTCAAACTCAGTGTATTTATGTTCCTGCTACTATCAAATCAACACTTTCTTACATTGCAAACAACGTGCAAAACGTGGGTAGACTACCTTTGACCATGGCCCTTACATCGATCAAGCTCATACGTCCCTTACCCATGATTCCTTGCTTTTCGTCGCTAAATCAGGAAAAATAACAGGATTTACTTCTCCTCGCTTGGTTCTTTCAACTTAACTTAGATGTCATCAAAATTACTAATGGAGAAATATTGCACACTTTGATGATATTTCGATTCCGAACTCACCCACAGATTCGAAAACACATTCGAATCCATGGAGGAAAATCGAAAGGAGGTGCTTTAGCAGGTCCAGCCCGGGTGAACCGGACTCGAAGCAAGACCCTTCTTGGAAATTGCGAACACCACCGCCCGTCTACTATGTCCTCGACAAGTGCGGAGGGTAGATCTTCACTCGTATGTAACAAGTTCGGATTTAATTTGTTTTACAAAACTTTCGAAATGGTCCATTCAAGCTAGCCGCAGCGGAGGCACAACCAGCGATGCAGCGGCGCCACTAGAGTCTCGGGATGGAGGAGGAAGCTTGTCCTTTGGATTATATGTCCACTTCTTGCGAGGTGAAAAAACACCAAAAATAACCCATTCATCATGTCGCTCACTATGAATCGCTTACATCTTGGAAAAACTTCCTCTTGTCTCCAACTCGTCCTTTCTCAGCGCTGCGGTCGAAAAACTTGTCCTTGGTGATGCTTCCATTTTGCCAATTCTCAAATCTTGCTGGCTTCGCCAGTCTGTAACCTCCTCAATTGCATCTCGCGATGCTCGTTTGGTGCGTGCCCAGGTGAGCAGAATGCATTCTCTTCGGCATCTTTTGGAAGTTCGGTCGTGGGAGCCGATTTCCAAGCTGCAATTTTGGAGCCAGGGGGAAGTGGGCAAACCGGCCCATCTTCACTGCTCCAAGTGCCTCGATGAATGGAACGATGCCCGTGGTGTGTCCCTCAAATTCCAAGCTCGTTGTGGAGCCTTGTGGTGGCGTCACAACACTGCCAGATTCTTCGCACTGGAGCAACATGAGGGCTTGTGCTCCTTGTGCGATTCTCACGAAGACATGTCCCTGATGCACCTTTTGTTCTCCTGCCAAGGAACGTGTGACATCAGAGACCGTTTTTGGACCAGGATTCGTCACCTGGTGTCTCGTCATCAACCTGATGCCAATGATGACGTGGTCACGTTGCGTGCTTTCTCTGCCATGTCTTCCCATGACAAGTTTTGCCTCGCTTTGGGGGCCACATCTGGTGTCCCTTCGACTGACAAAGAAATCGACAGGGCTTTCCGTCGAACCATTGTCCTGCTTGACACTTTTGCTGCGGTTCGGCATCCAAGATGCCAGCTTCAGTTCCAACCAATTCACATCTCAACGGCACCATTGATCGGCATCCATGCCAATTTCAGGGGATGCGGCTGATTTTTTGTGTCTCTCACCAACAGGGTGCTGACAAGTCCTTGCAACGAGTGTTGTTGAGGCTCTGCTGCGTGCAAATGCCTGTCTCCCATGTGGTTCTGGCGCATGCAGTTTTGATCAACGCTTTCTTCATTGTTCATTGTTCATTGCCAGTCATCCTTCACTGAAGTTAGTTCGAGGCACTGCGTTTCGTGCTTTGCAAATGTCTTGCAACGTTTTGGAAATGCAGTCCATCATCATGTTCATTTGTTCATTTGTTCCAGCTGCACCATCGAAATCAATTGATTGATTGGCAGGGAAATGAAGTGTGGGGCATGTGGTCGCAACACGGCGGCGGGGTTGTGTCAGCACATGATTGCGCCAGTCTGACAGTGCATTTCTAGGGCTGCGCACCAGTGCTTTGTGCATGAAATCTCGTGCGCTCTAGCGCTCGTGGCGATCGATGAATGCCAGCTTGTGCAGACACGCACACACGTCGTCAACACGACTAGCAGATGCGCTCCATGGCGCATCTCGGGCCCGCATGGCTGGGGCATGCGAATTGACTAAGCAGCCCATCACGCCGCCCAGAGCGAACCTGCAGCTCATGATGTCATCTGTTGCGTTGATGATGTTGGGAAATGGCATGCTCATCGGCTCATGCTTGGGAAAAGTGGAGGGCGAAAGGAGCATGACAATTAGACCTTGCATGAACACACAGTTTGATTAATTCGCCTTACTCTACCAGGCTTCGGTTGTTACTCATATAACTTAAAATAATGTCATTGTGTTTGTACTCGAGTTTGTGCCCGATGTGCATGAATTCTATTCAATAAACTAGTAACCAATACTTATTTGTTAATCATGGCGGTTAAGTGTCAAATTAAGACACTGCGATTAGGCTTTCCTCTAGTTGCGGAGATGTAATAAAAAATCTAGTATTGTCTGTAATTTGTTCAGTTTTGTCATTCTCTTTGCTGCTTCCAAATTCTGTATCGATCTTTGTTAAATTAAGAGCGGTGTGGTTTCCGCCCCCCAGCTTTGACTCGTCCATTGTGATATTGGCAGCAGTATGGTTTGCTAATCTTTCAATTTCAACCAGATTTCTGCCCCCCAACTTTGAGTCGTCCATTGTGTTATTAACAGCGGTTCGATTAGCCAAGTATTCGCCTCCCAACTTTGCATCTTCTATTGTCGTGTTGTGAGTTGTTTGATTAGCTAATCTTTCAATTTCGTCCAAATTTCTGCTTCCCAAATTTGAACCACCCGTTGCCGTATCAAGAGTGGTTTGATTAGTTGCTCTTTCAAATTCTGTATTTACTGTTTCATTTTCTGCACTGAAGTCTGGGTAGTATGGGAATACTGGCTTGATCGATGGATCGGTGTAGGTATCACTAGGCATCGACCCACACATTTGCAGTCTTTCGTGGATGTATTGTGAAGGAGTGTGCGGCGGTATATACCCTTTTCTCCCATAACTCAATAAAAATATCGACAAAGAGTTACACGAGTTCATCTCTAATATGTTGATGTGGGCTCTTGAACTCAACTCAAAATCCACAAGGAGATAGGTCATTTCGTCTTTCAGTCTAGTATCATCGAAATTGTCTAAATCTTCCATTCTTGAATTTTTCAGGAGGCAGACTTCTATTCCTTCATCGCAATCTCCCTGAGAGAGTACATAGACAAGACATACCGCGTCATTCTCGAAAATGATATTACAATGAACACCTCTTCAAAATCAAATCAGTATGTACACTCATTTACCAAGAATCTTTTCTTCGGGCGCGAGGGAGCCTCTGCGGCTGAGATCCATGTATATTGTGGTGCGATTTCTCTAGCATACGAAACCTCTCTCGGGTCTTGGGTTGAAAGATAGACGTGCGTCACGCCAAATTCTTTGTACAACTCCAACTGTTTGAGCTTGTCATGAATTGTATCACACGTAGTGAAATTGCGAGAAGATGTGCTACAATTGAATCCTGCGACATCCCCCCTTTGAAGATGGATGCTAGCAATCACAGCCTTGCCATCTTTGCACCGGAGAAGACATGCAGATAATTGAACAGGATATTAAGACACTAGTCAGTTTTTGGAGAAATGGAAGCTGTATTGTCAAAGGAAACAGTTGAATGCGAAGGATAAACTAATTAAGATTTGAGTTGCAACGTTGATAGCGAGGCCAAAAGCAAAAGAGAATCATTGTCAAAAATATAGCAGGTAGCTTCGTATTTTACCCCATCTATCTAACATCGTTTTCTACTAACCAAATTTTGCTTGTACTGTCTCTAAATTGTTCACCTGTAGGCCATGGAATTTCTGCGAGTGCTTCGTCGACGACCAATCTGGTATGTTTATTAAACTGGAAAGCATACCATGTTGATTGAGCTGCTAAGTACGCTCCGCTCAGCTTCCCCCTATTTGTTCCTGCCCAGAAGCCCTTCCTCAGATTCATGCTGGTGAGCTGCGTGAGCTTGTATTTATTTGTTGTATCTCCTAAGAATATACACCATGGAGATAAAAGTTAAGACTCACATACCATTATGATAGTCTTCCTGCGTTATAGCTAGCGTTTTGGTTGGCGTGATTTAACGTTTCATTCAAAGACGTTTCATAAAACTACTTGGTGGTCGTGGGCGTTCGTCCAGATATTGGAAATAGCACCCCCAGGACTTTTCGACATTGTCAAGGCCAGACTCTATATTATCTAGCTGGCATTCTCTAATGCGGCTCCAAGACCATGGATCCCTTTTCAGGCCAGGGATGAGGCTACTAGCCACAACCTGTTAGAATAAGACGTAGAATACATGTTAGTACATACTCGGGATCGGTAAGCAAGTGGGGATACTCATGTGTTTGGAACTGTACCCCGGACTTCAAAATTCCTTTGTGCGGGAGTAGAGTTCCCAGTCGAAGTCCCATCATTGGAAGATTCTTTCCCAAAGGGTAGTGGGTAAGGTGCATGTTGAAGTCACTAGAAAAGTAGATGGGGTCTATTTGACCCCTTGGATTTCCAGATAATGCAACCTTCCTCTCAGAGTACCAAGATTCAGAATTTTGGATTTTCCAAATATCATATTGAACCCCGAAGGCATCCTTTGTTTTTACTTGTTGGATGTACTCGAGGGGTGGGACATACGCATCCCGGCTGAGGCTTGTATTCATCCATTTGCGATGCGACCCGACGTGGATTAAGTTTAATATCTCTGGAATTTCACTCCGTTCGAACTGATCAATCATAGTAAATTTGTGTGAGTTGAAAATATACGATTGTGAGATCTCTCTTGCTTAACCAAGACTACTCCTTAGACTCCTCTATCTTACCGGGATCGTTGGAAGAACAGCGGTGCCTGGGTCGCCCCCAAAGGTGAAGGCGGTGTTGTCTTCTTCTTCATTTATACTAGCTCGAAGAGCGCAGCAATCTTGGAGAAGAAGGGCAACAACGAGATAGATCATGTTTGCTACCCCTACAGCTCGCAGGGGATGATGAGGGTGTGGATCCTCTCGATCACTGATCCAACTCATGTCGTTGGTAGTTGCTTGTTCGTTACTGCATGCTGCCTGCATACATACAGTACATGCAGGGGGAATAAACAATAATATTTAGACTTATATATTACAGAAAAAGGGGCTACCACCTTGATGATTTCCATGATTAATGGCTTCAATATGGAATTTATTACTTAAAAGGACTCTATTTCACACTGGAATTGAAAATCCCAACAAAATCACTATCTGTTTTAGATACGGTGGAATTTGCAAGTTCCATGAGATTGCAGGGTATTTTAGATCTGAGAATGAAGTACAAATTAAATGTGCGACAGGAATATGCGAATTTTTCCAAAGGCCGTTTTATTAATTTTTTAGTTCGAGAAATTTTGCGCGCTTTAACGAGATGTCACTTTTCGGCCATAGATCTACTGTAGATTGGGCAATGTGCCCTTGGATGATTTGCACTTATTTCACCTAAATGAAATTGAGATTCCCTGTGGGTAAACAAGATACGTTATACCCTTGTCTCTGCAGTAAAATATCCTCAGAATATAGAGTGTTTTAGTTCGAGAGTTACATGGAGTTTCGAGCTTTACCAGAGATCTCATTTGGGTATCTGGGTATCTGGGTATCTGGGTGTTCCTACCAGAGCATCTCCAGTCATCTCTGAATCCACTTTTCGACAAAGTTACATTTGAAAAGTTGTCACCTTGGCTGGGCAGAGTGCCCTCCATTTCATTTAGGTGAAATAACAAGCAAATCATCCAAGGGCACACTGCCCAGCCCAAGCTGAAAGGATATGGCCGAAAAGTGACAAGGGGATTCTGGGTGTTCCTACCAGAGCATCTCCAGACATCTCTGGCTCCACCACACACAAACTTCGGATACTAACGGAGAATTCGGGGTACAGACGGATAAATCTCCCTCAGCGATTCGTTCCAAGAATTTAAAAGCCTACGACATGCACAAAAGCCGACTACATCAGAAAAATAGGCAGCCACGAACAGAAAAGAGATCGATCCAACACACAAGAAGTCAGAAATTGATGTCACAGTGGCCAACCATGGACAAGAAAACTCAGAAATCTGTTTGTAGATCTAGATCTAATTGCATTCTGCGACAAGGGGAAATATAGTTCACACAGCCAAAAAAAAAAGGCCGTTCATAAAATGGCGGGATGGTGAATGTATGGGTGTTTAGAAGAAAGACGAGCTTCAAGCAAGTTTTCTTGAATAAAATTGGTGCCTTTTACAACTGAACAGCCCATAAAACGAAAACACAAGAAGTTGTACGGTTGAAGTATACCCTACTCTGAACGGACCGAAAAGGGTACGAGAAAGTTGATGACAAAGAGAGAATTGGTTCCTTTAAAGCCCCCCCAAAATTTCGAAAGCTGTCATCATCCCACCAATTGAGTCGAAAGGGGACATAAAGAGAAGAGAGGGAGAGAGAGAAAGAGAGAGAGAGAGAGAGAGAGAGAGAGAGAGAGAGAGAGAGAAAATTCCCAAACATGATGGAGGACTTACGTCTGCGGTGGCTCAAGATGAATCTTGGAAAGGAAGGGAACGAGTCTAGGCCACGTTTCCAGATTAGCCCTGGGTATATCGCTTCATGGATTGGCGGCGGCACACCAATTACGGTCACATCGCAGCCAGATTCATTCTACAGCGATGAAGAACAGGAGCTCGATGAACATGCAAGGGTAGGGAGGACAATTTCTCCGCAATCATCTTGTGAGAGCTTTAGTGCCGCTATGGACGGGAGTCTAAAAGACACCAGCGTACCAGTTGCAACCAACAATTTCCATATGGATCCTTCAGACGAGTGCAACGGTGCTGCAGTAACGACTGCGGCTACGACACCATTGTTTGCAACGAAGAGAGGCGAGAAGGAGGAGGAGGGGGAGGAGGAGGAGAGTGAGGAGGAGGAACTTTTGGGGCCTAACGATTATTGCCGAGAACATCTTAAAGTCGGGTGCATTAGCACTGTTAATGATGAAGGCAATGAGATGCCCTCGCCGAAGCTGATTGTTTCTCCATATGATTCTGATCACCCACATCAACATAATTCTAAATCTAATTGGGCGGAAGCCGATAAACTTCCCGAAGAGGACGATACAGCACCCGTACTCACATTGGAAAATAAAAAGAAGGTCATTTTAAAAGATATTTTCCATCCTTTAAAAAAAATAAGAGAGCTGATGTCGAAATCGGCCTTTGGTAGACAAAAGAAGACTCAATAAATATTGCATTTGCCTTTGAAATAGTAAGATTGCATAGAATTGCAGTAATGGTGTACACGAACAAGATTTAATTGCCAAATTCTTACTGACAAGGGTACTCCTACTTTTATGCAACTATATCTATACAGGAGAACAAGCAACAGCGACACGGGTCCTTACATAGTGGTCATGATGGAATTTCGAGCCCATCAGCGGCACAGGAAGGGCAGAGGAGAAGGGGCAAATGGCGATCGCAACAAACATCTTCAAAATCTAGCCAAAAGCACACAGCAGAGGGGAAAAGTCTTTGTCATCATGAGACGTCAAGCAGCGATAGTCCCTGTAGTATCGCAAAGGAGAAGATACCGTCGTCGTCTTCCTCTTCACGTCCACAGACAACACTGCAGCATAAGCCGGAGGAGGAGGAGAAGGAGAGAGATTCGGATTCGTGTTTCCGATGCAAGCGCGTGCTGAAGGGAAGATGCACAATCCACATGTACCGTGATATGAGCTTTTGCTCGAAGGAGTGTCGACATGGACAGATAAAGTGCGATGAATACGTAAAGTGCTTGCGCGACACGATAGAGCAGACCTTCAAGGGGACCTATCTACCTATTATCGAGGCAACTTCGTTAAGAACTAGAACTAGGGCGTCGAGCTCTCCAATTGACATACCATGCATCTCAGCTGACCATCTGACGACAGCGACTAACGATGTTATCGGCAAGGTCGGTAGCCCCCCCATTAGCAGTAGCATCAGCGGCGGAAGAAATACTGCTGAAAATTACGCTAATAGCTGCACCAAGCCTCTTACTAGTAAAGAGAGCACAGAGACGCGAGAACGGTATGGTACCTCCGAGGTTTTCTGCTCCGCACACGTAGTGTCTTACACAGGCACACGATTTATGAAGTCGCTCGGGTTCGAAACACTTCTGCTCTCAGTCGACGAAAAGAACGGGATCTCAGAGCGGCATGCGCTGCACTCTCCACGGCCGGGCGACGTTGTCGCAGGGTTGATTCAGTGGCAAGTCGACCCGAGTCGCTGCCGACATACGAGTCTGCAAACTACACCGGTGCTAATGTGCTGGGCGAGTAGGACGGAAGTAGAAGTCATGGCCTGCTTTGAGTGCTACGGTCTTGGCTCGGTGTGGAATGGCAAAGTTCTCATAAATCCCATCATGAAGATCAGAGACGCAATCAAGTTTGATAGCATCAATGCGTTACGCCAGCGCGTCCGTCGAGATCAAGAAATTGCACGAAGACTGTGGGAAGCAGTGGAAATGAGAGAGCTTCATCCGCAACTCGGTTCTAACTGTTACAGCTACAACACGTGCGTATCCTCGTGTAGCGTAGGTCCATGCCTCGATGAAGTATGTTTTGACTCTGATTCTGACGGTTAGTACGTCCATTATACCATAGCTTTGTATAAATATATGGCTTGCAAGTTCAACAAATACAACCATTACAATGCCAGTCTTTAGATTCTTTTTGGTGCATATTGTAACGATACTGTCGCATGCGTTGCCGTAGCTTCTTTTTTAATGCTGCGCCTTATAAGCCAGCATTAGCTGACTAATAGTGCGCGGCCGGACGGTACGTATTTATATACGCTAAGTTGGAAAGACCGCATGCGTTGTGGACTTATAACTTTTTGTGTCGCGTAGTACTTCTAACTAAGCTCATATATGCGCATATCGTGTCTCATAAGCGCATGGGTTTGACGTAGCGTATGCGTATATCTAGATGTACGCGTTGTACGTTGCCTGCTAGCCTGTGCCACCGGTCAGTCAGCATACCTAGCTAGCTAGGCTCCAAGGCTGCTGCGCTGCCTGTCTCTGGTTAAAGCATATATGTATACACACATGAGAACAATTTCTATGTCTAGATATGGCTACTTGACATATACATGCATGATCGACCGCAGCGATGTCTCAATGCCGCCAGCTAGGTGCAACATGTAATAATCGGCGATACTAATTACACCTAGATATTTATTTTCACTTTTACCCACGGCTATTTAAAGTTACATTCGCTAGTACATGCATCACAACTTGAACTTGCTGCGAATGTAAGCATAAGCAGCACCTCCTCCCACACACAGAAAGAGCAACGTCGGCAAGAAGAAGAAAAACTGAGAGAAGGTATAAGCAAATAAACAACGACATTAGGATTCCCTCAAGAGGGCTGAAATCGTTCGTGTATCACTGGAAGCGTCGCCCCACCACAATAGGTCTCAAATCAAGATAATCGATGAACATAACATGAGAGGCATCATCGATGAGTTTATGTCAACAGCGTATATAATAAAACTCGGTAGTGTGAGTGTTGTCTTCCTCAGGTTTTGGAAATACCTTGAGCATATAGAAGCCGACGATGAGGCCAAGGGGTATCGCAACAATGGGATTGCTTATCACCGATAGAACACGTTTAACCTGATGTGTATTGTACGCAGTGTGCATGTTTAACGCAAGATTTATGGGCTAGATTAGCGGCAATATTCCAAATGAAATCGGATGATGACTAAGAAATAGATCCCATAGCGTCCGCGTGTTAATGCTTCATAAGGAGGGGGTTGGAGCAACAAACAACCCAGGGATTCTCGAAGAAGTCGACGACCTTTCGCACCTATGATCCGTCAACAGAAGAAAAGCTTGATTAAGGGAAATCATTTTCTTATAACTGTCAATTCATTTTCGTCGCCATCGTCATTACGTACACGTGCTGCGTCATTTCATACAAAATCTTCGCTCCACCCGTGCAGGCACCCAAAACAGTATTTTAAATAAACATCACATGTATACTGAAAATTATATATATTTATATATATATATATATATATATATATATATTAGTGTGCAGCACATAGCCACACACACACACACACACACACACACAAATACAGTACACATAAACTCAACTACCTCGGGAAATTCTTTGTAGAATGTTTCCAAGAAACTCATTGCCTCTTCTGATTCTAGCCCTCTATTCGTGCACAGGCCAAGAAAAAGGGAGGCAGAGAACGCCACAATTTCAACGTATATTTGCGCATGATGGAACTACACCACACACACTCACAAGAGAGAGCAGTGAGGGAGAGGGAGACAGGCACAAACACGCAGACATACAAGTAGATGTTACATTTGAATTGTACACAGAACAAAGGTGCATTGAACCAATAATACCTGTTTATTGGAGGCGACTCGAATCTTGAGCCGCCAACTCTGCCTCGAGTAAAGAAGTCCTCACTATCTGGGTAGCTTCCCCATTCTAATGTGCGTATACGATAACATCATCGCTTTGTTAGATGAACAATCACACCTCTTCACAAACAGTACCAATATATTATTATATCTGCCTTGCTCTAACAATCGTTTATTTGGTCTTCATTTGTTGTCGTAAAACTCACCCGATTTTTTAGTTTCGGTCTGAACGTAGTCGTCGGCATCAAATGAACTTCTAGCGTCCCTTTCTCCCCTCCTACTGCTACTGTAGCTCTCTTGAGTGAACGTTTGCTGATCAAATCCTGATGAGGAAGACCCGAATGACGACGACGACGATGATGATGATGATGATCCCGATTTGTAGTAGTCTGGCTCGATAACCTGAAATATGGATATAGGTGATGGGTTGTGGTGGCGGCGGTAGTAGGAAAAAAAAAGAAGGAGGAATAGGATGATGAGGAGGAGGAGGCCATTTTAGATCAAATTAGCACATTTTAGTCTGTGGCATCGTAGTTCATTGTGATCAAACCTCTGGTTCTATCACGTCGACGACAGTTTCAACGGGTGATGATGATGATGATGATGTTGATGGCGATGCAGCAGCGGATGATGATGAAGATGCCTTCTTCTTGAATTTAGGGTCTATTCTGCCATTCCTAGCTTCGTCAAGTCTCTTCACCAGATCTTGTTTGTCTATTTGCAAGTATATTTACATATATATGTAACATATTTACTTATCTATACAAGTTACTCTTCATGAACTTTTTCCTGATGAGCTAACTTAACGATGTGGACGTGTGGTGCATAACGTTTACCGAAGCAGTCTGTGTAGGTGACGCCAAGATCATCTAACTCCTTTCGAATGCTTGAAGCCTAGAATGTAGACAAACGTACAGAACAAAGAGGATCGAAGGAAGAGAATCAATGATCTGGAGCTACTCTTCTGAAAAATTCATAGGCATCACGAAGCATCCACTCAAATTCGATGCATTCACTCGACGTGTAAATTGTGTTTTCCGTACGTCTGCGCTCTAGTAACGAAGGGGTAAGAGTCAGCACAGCAATGATGTTCCAAATGACTTCTAAGAGGAAAAAATACCCTCATTTTGTCGATCGGATCTCCTGCCTGAACGGGAAAGAGGCGAAGAGAGGGACGACTATGGTAGCGATGTGGAGATGTGGTATGTATGGGCAATGTAGAAATTCTGCTGGCGATTCGGCATCTTGGTGCTCCATTAACTCCTCCTCTCTTTGAAAAGGCCACCTCCAATTTAGAATTAGTATTTCTATTCGATGTATTGATTAGGACGGAGTATAAGGTAAAAAGAAGGAGTGCGAGGGAGACGGCCGTGCTCTTTAGGGGTCGGGCCGTTCCGGGCGCCATTTTTTAGATGTTTTACGCTGCGGCAAGTGCAAAACTCTTGTCGCAGAATCCAGAATCCATGCATTTCTCGTAATTCCATTTTCGATTGCGACAAAGAAAGTAGTGAACTTATTGGTGGTAAACGAGGAAGACTTTGGTTGCGCGCCTGCAGTACCGTTTTCGTATAAAAAAGGAGCGAAGTTCTTGTCTAAAGGGGTCTCTCACAGGAGCTATCAATATTTTTTATCTCCTCGGTTATTTTAAGGTGAAAATCGGCGGAAACCATCCTTTGGGTCGTCTGCCCATTCTCTTCGCATCCTTTTTATAGTTTTACTCATTGTTGAGAATCCGAGGCAATGATATGTTGAGTACTCTGATCACTAAAATCCATCATTTTACCTTGTCGCAGAGAAGAAATTAACTATATTTTACAGGATTTCCTAGGATTTCCACCCGAGCCGAATCAAATACATACTGCCCAGCACGTGCCCCGGTTCTCGCTCAGTATGAGGAGGGTAGTACATGTACTTCAGGCGGGAAGGAGACGAGATTTCTCGTGCCTTAGAACCCTCCAGTTTCCTCGTCAGTTAGCAAGAAATCGGTCAATCCTGAAGGCAGGACAGCCAGGCAGGGTTTTTTCATCCAAGACAGCACGTCCAAAAATCAAGGACATCGTCGATAAGATGGTACTACCTTCTCGCTATCTCTTTGTGTCAGTATACCACACTTCAGAGCACTCGTTTGAGACACATACAACTCTAAGTATCTGTTGGATTATCACGGAACCAACCTGAAGACGACATATCAATCAACCAATATCGTGATCGTTTGAGAGTGTTAAAATGTAGGAACACGATGTTCTACACGTAAGTATCTATACTTAAGTTAGTATACGTAAGTATCAATATTTTAGTGCATATTCACCCCCCTCCCGTGACCCCGCTATACCTTAAACTTCAGTTAAACAATCCACTCTTGACGACTGTGGCGACGGCATTAATATACATCGGAACGCAAAATTACATTTGGTCTGAACAACAAAATCTCGAGCGTATGATGTTGGTGTGAGAATGGGGGATAACGAGAGGATACTGTGTGCTCCAAGAGGGGACATGAGGGTGTCGTTTTGATGCACGAGTTGTACACAGGTTATCGTTATCCTGCCCCTCCCTTCTTATGATAAATAATATCAGGTTAGTAGACTGCTACAATTGGTATAACCACAACTACGAAGAGCTATTCCAGCTTTCTGTCTTGGCAGAGGACGTAACAAAGTGTGTGAAGGAGAGAGAAAGAGAGAGAGAGGAAGAGAGAGAGAGAGAGAGAGAGAGAGAGAGAGGAGAAGGAGAGGGGGGGGTAATTGAGTAATAGAGAAAAGATGGATATTCATCGTTTAGTAGTAATTTTTTCCTTGCCCCTGTTCCTTCCTCACACAACTATGCAGGAATCCTCCCGAAATTCGCTCTTATTGCCTCGTCGAAGGGCGTTTGTCGGTAAAACGGATAGCAATACGCTCAACCCCTTCTTGCTTTAAGCCTGATTGAAACCTGGTTAATACTCTCTGCCCTTCTCCTTTGAATGTAGGACTATTACCCGCTGTTTGGAGTTGATGCAATTCACGACTCTTGCAGCAAAGTGGAAAATAATAATTCAACTAACCAAGGAGGTGGGGGGAGAGTGTGGGAAGGAGAGGTGACAAAGAGGGGGGACACTAAACGAGCACAACGTGGTCTCACATTTTTCGAATTATTTCCTGCAGGATACCGAAAATCTGACCGTGATTCACCTACCAGAAAGTGATGCTACCCGAGTGCTAGTAAGTTGTTCTCACCAATGTCCACCCGTAGATTGTTTTTAAGATCAATTTCATAAGGAGGAATGAGTAGATGCTCCCTCACACGCGCTGTCTCTCTTTCGTATGTCCAAATCAGACAGCGTTGAAAATCATCGTCCGAAGTGAGGTTGTATTGAATAAATAAATATCTGTAAGCGAAGTCTCTCTCTCTCTCTCTCTCTCTCTCTCTCT
The DNA here is from genome assembly GCA_000320545.1 of Bigelowiella natans CCMP2755. Taxonomy (NCBI): domain Eukaryota; phylum Cercozoa; class Chlorarachniophyceae; genus Bigelowiella; species Bigelowiella natans. The sequence continues at coordinate 8,458 of ADNK01000263.1, read as the reverse complement.
CTCTCTCGCTCTCTCACTTTACCTTAACTCTCTTCCGATCTTCCTCTCAAGCACCCTGTTCGTCATCATTATCATCATCAACAGTTGAAAACGAACAACGATACGGATCACAAGCAGCTTGTCTTCGCTCTTGTGCATTTTGGGGGCGACAACTCCAAGATAAACTGCAAGAAAGTTGGCCTTCTCGTGGTGGATAGAGTGAGTACTGTTGCCTTTGATGATGGCCATCATCATCATCATAACGATGACGACGACGACGACGATAGTTGTGGTGATTATGATGGATAGATGGAAAAGGATTCACAGTACTTATCTCCTTCCATCAAATGAAAGGATAGATTGATATACCGATCAGCAACACCCATGCAGTAGTGCTTCATTCATTGGTAGGCAGTTGTAGAGGACATTGCATCACGGAAAACGGAGCATCTGCACGACGGAGATACTGTTCAGGTTTGAAAGCTCGTGATTATCATGCCCGTCCCAACATCCTCGCTTTAAGTGGTCTCCTTTGTATGATGCGTGGGGCTCTTGGACGCCGACGAATTCATCCACCTCACCCTTCCTGCTCCTACCTTATGACGCTTTGATACTACAGGGCCAGCGTTGGAACATTATCCGCGAAATTCACAAGTGCCTCGTTGGGCTTGAGGTATGCTTTATGTTATTTATTTGTAGTAACGTTGTCCAGAGTTAAGGTGGCAGAGGAAAATGAGGGAGTGTGGACGTTGTTACACTACTTCGACTAACCTGATAACAACACTTTGAAAGCTGCTTTATCTTTTGACGATATGAATAGCCGATGCATTCTCGAAATCTTGCTATAACTTTGGAAACGTTATTTTCGTTGTATGTGGCGAAATGACATCTTCACCTTCCCTCGAGAGCAGTAGTGGCAGCACTTGTAGTAGAAACAAGCACAAAGGACTAATAATACACAGACCCGTGATAACGAGGCTGCCATCCAAAAACTAGAGAAAGAGACATTCTTCAGTTTCTTCAGTGCCAGGTGGTTATCTTCGCTCATATGTCTCCTTAGTAGGGTGTGGAGGGATGTTGTTTTCGTAGATCCAGAAAACAAACTACTTCCTGATAGAAATGGCCCGTTACATTATCTACCACTGTTGTTCCTAAGGCCTGCGATCTCGGTTTATTATGATCATAATGCTTGTAATAGATATAGCTGGTGGGGACTCCTTGGACTCCCATACTATGGGAACAACCTGGCCAAAACCGACACCGTTGGATTAGTAGGGACATGTCAAATCATCGATTAGCTGTATGATGCCTGGAGCGTTGATGATGATGGTTTTCGCGACGACATGTAAACAAGGTGTGCTGTGGTCTATAGCCTCAGCACCGTCTAGAGTGCAGAGCTTGAATTCTCCATTTGTCTCGCTTTGGGTTGGTTTGTTGATCGCTCACATCCTGTTGGAATGAGTGAGTGAAAACAAATCAATTAATGTGGATCACGACGACAAGCTAGACAAAAAGACTAATGGCATTTCTTGATATTGCAACTTGAAAATTTTAAAATCATGTGTGTAAGTGACAAATCGCTACCATCGGACATTTTGCAAAGTCTGAAACACGTGGACAGTCCAGATGCGAAGTTCAAAGTTCAATGTTCTGGAAAGTCTGCACTTTGCAAGAACAAAAATGCATGGTCCTCGTGATGCTATCTCGCACCTGGAAGTCCCAAAGTCGGGTGCGCGCAGTGCTAGAGTGACAGCACATCGACCATTTGGTTCACGTCGCAACATTGCTTCGTTCATTGAGTCTGGACATGTGTGATTTCTAGATTTGTGCCGCACTGCGGCGCATCCTAGCATCGTTTGTCCAGCAGGACCTCAGGGCAGTAGGCATGGCGGTTGGGGGCGCAGCGCACTGCTTGCTAGCTTGCAATATATGCACACAGAGATGGAGAGAGAGAGAGAGAGAGAGAGAGAGAGAGAGAGAGAGAGAGAGAAAGAGGGAGCAGGAATAAGCAGAGGAGCCCCACTTGCTAGCTAGCTAGTCCGAGTCATGCATGCCAATTGAATCATGCTAGCATGCAACTAGCACAAAGATTGTGTTGATTGCTAGCTTGATCAAATAATTCAAGCCGTGTTCACACACTCTATTTCTGATGCTACACATTGTATTATATGTACGTGGCTTGCTAGCTAGCTCAAGCCGATGCCCATTGCTCCGTGGTTGCGATGTCTACTGTTGGCTGGTTGAGCCGATACTTTTTTTACGCGGTTGCGATGTGTGCTCGTGGTAGTGAACGTTACCTGGCCTGTGATCATTCATTCCCAATGCATGTACTGTGTCCAACGCATAGAGACATCATATTCCCAAACTATAATCTAGCAATGTTATGTGTTGTATGAAACTCCATTATTCGCAACATAGCAGAGCAGATAGTTCATTATTGCCATGCGTGTTTCCATAATAAATGCGCATATTATGCAGCCCCTACGCATCCGCACATTTATTAGTCCTGTTTCAAATATCACTTTCATCGTTAGATAGCTTTGGCAGCTGCCTCTGCATTCCCAATGTACGTGCTGGGTGTGAGATTGATGAGGCGCTCCTTCTCACTCTCTGGAATCTCCAGTTTCAAGATGAACTCACGCATCCTCTCAGCATCAATTCCTGCGAACAAACGTTTTGTTGTCTTCACGATGTGTACACACACACCATGCCAGCATGACTTTCCAACACAACAATATGGACGAGGCTCGCAAGCGCACGCACACAGGAGATGTGCATGCACGCGCTTGTGTGTGCTATGGCATATGTGCGTTTTTAGTAGTTGCTCCGCGGTGATATTTGAATTCTTACCTTTGCCACGGGTCAAATCCTTAAGCTTCTCGTAGGGTTCCTCGATGGCGTAGCGCCGCATGACTGTTTGCACCGGCTCAGCAAGGACTTCCCAATGATTGTCGAGCTCATCGGCCATGAGCTTCGCGTTGACATCCAGCTTCTTCATGCCCTGGAAAGGAGGATAGACAATACAATGTATCATAAGTGTATGCAACAGCAGCAGCAACACCACGCCAAATGGAAGTTGGGATTGGTCGGTCTTCTGACAATGGGGATCTGTCTACTGAGTAGCGAGTTGGAGGAGAAGTTGTAGATCATGGAAAAGAAGAAGAAGAAGAAGAAGAAGAAGAAGAAGAAGGAGAATTAGTGTGACTCACCGCGCACGAAGCCCGATATGCAATGAGTGAATGTGCAGCTCCCACTCCAATAGAACGCATCACTAGGATAGGAGGAAGGAGAAGGGGGGGTGGCGAGGAGGAGACACAGCGTTGCCATTCGTAAAACTTATTGTCATTGAAATCATGTTTGACATCAATGGTTTTCATAGTAGTAGTAGTAGTGGTAGTAGTAGTAGAAGTAATATCGAGCTCATTCCGAGGTCAGCTTTGGCATGTACAGCATTTCTCTGTAGGCAGCAAGCATCGTTATCATCACTATCACTATAATCATCGTCATCATCATCATCATCATCATTCGTAGCAAGAGCAGGCGTTAAGGAGGACCTGTGGAGTCGCTAAGATCACGTTGGAAGCGGGAGATTGGCAGCTAGGAGAACAACAGACAGTGACAACGCAAATCATCAAAGTGTTTCTATTTATATCAGATAATTCTGTCCTCAAGACAGAGGCTATTGATGGTTGCTTCGCTAATAATCTTCCAGCATATTATCTCACAGATGCTCGTTCTGACACGACAGATATGTGACCCCCCCCTCCCCTGCCCGCCTTGTGAAGGAGCCTTTTATTGCTACCACGGGTGTATGCATACTTTGTTTGCGAAGTGGTTGAAAATGGCGTTAGCAATGCCTGGAAATATGAAACAGAGGAGAGATGACGATAATGAGAATTTTAAGACTATCATGCGTGCAATCGGATTCATTTTCCTCACTCTCCTTTCTCGTGCAGGCATGATCAACACATGCGGTGAAGAAGACGGCATGATAGCAGCAGCAAACAACAACTGCTACTACTTCTTCTTCTTCTTCTTCTACCATTATATATGCTACTACCAAGATTGCCCTCTGAGTTCTCAAAGTCGATTGGATTTACCTGTCCCGAGAAGAAGAAGAAGAAGAAAATAGATAATAACATGAGGGCGATGGGTTGATGAGGCAATACTCCAACAACCGCCAACATTTATAAGAGGAGGAGGAGGACTCAATGCGCGCTCAAACACACAAGCACAAACACACACACACACACACACACACACACACACACACAAAGATCGATTGAGAGAGGGAGGGAGAAAGGAAGCGAGCGAGCGAGAGAGAGAGAGAGAGAGAGAGAGAGAGGGAGAGAAGACCACTGAATCTAACAACTTTGTGAGGCATCGTAGAGGAGCCGATTTCGCCTGCAATAGCTCTCTGTTTGAAGTATCCCAGTGATATGTATGACCTTGAATGTTGTCGTTGTTGTTGTTACACCAGATAGTAGCAATAATGATGCACGGCGCAAGAGAAGGAGGGGGGTAAGACAGACCACATATCCCTGTCAAAGTCGATGAGAATGGTGTTGAACCGGCCTAGCGCATCGAAGAGCTCCGCGACAAAGTCGTGATTCTCAATCTGTGTCACGTATGGGTTCCAGCTCTGACGAGGAAAAAGAAGAAGGAGAAGAGGGCCGACATATGATGATCATGATGATGATGGTTATGGTGGTGGTGATTGTGATGATGATGAAGAAATAAAATGAACGTAGAATGGCGATCCCTCCATTGTTTAATACTTTTCTTTGGACAGAAGTAATTATATTATAATGGCAAAAAGAACAAACACTATAGATAATGCGCTATATCATCATCACAATCGGTAGCAGCAAACAAAAAAAGGCCGAGCATCATCCATCCATTCATTGGTAGTACCAGGCCTAAATCGTCATTCACAAAGCTTTCCGCCACATGCCCCCAGTCAATATCAGGGTATGCGGATAGGTGCGCGTTGTAGTTTCCGACAGCTCTGATGTAAAGTAATGTGATGATGATGATGATGATGACGAGTAGGAGGAGGAGGAGGAGGAGGAGGAGGAGGAGGAAGGATAATCAATAATACGAACGCAATTCCATCATAATCATCATCATCATCATCATTATCATCGTCGTCGAAGCAACCCAGCCGATTTCCCTCGGATCTCGACGCCCGCAAATTGGTTGCGCTGATAAGGTTTTGCACATAGAAGAAGAAAGTGATCACAAACCGTGTAGAACACCAAGGATGGAACACGGAATATTACGAGTGAGCGAAGAGAGAGAGGGAGAAAGAGAGAGAGAGAGAGAGAGAGAGAGAGAGAGAGAGAAAACATCATAATGCAAATAATACTTGCTGATCGAGGCGGTAAACAAAATTGGCCATTTCTTTGCCCATGGTCGAGGGAGTAGCAGGCTGCCCATGAGTGCGACATAACATCGGAACGGCTGCGTGCTCATGCGCCATGCCTCGGATAGAATCGATCACATTTTGCATCTCCTTCAGCAAGACCTATCATCGTTGTTCATGCCAGCAGCAGTAGCAGCAGCAGCAACAACAACAAAATAGGAGGAGGAGGAGAAAGATGAGGAGGAAGATGATCAGAAAAACAACAGTCAGTAGCCATTCACATGGTGGAAAGAGCAGGAATCTCTATCGAATAAATGGCGGCAACAGCTCTTATCCAACCTGGGAGCGCGCCTCCTCAAGCATGAGTCCGTATGCGAGGTTGTTAATATCCTCCGACGTGCAAGCAAAGTGGAGGAATTCAGCTATAGAACTCAATTCCTGAAATAACAAACGAGAACGATGAGGAGGAGGACAATTGCAACGAGAGTATTCTTCCAATTTCCTCCGTATTGTCCCATGTATAGATACAATAGGTTTAACGGCACTCACAACACACACACACACACACACACACACACACACACACACACGTCTATAATACCACCTTTGAGTGGGCCACACGTTCTTTGAGGAAGTACCTGCAACCAGCAGTCGCACAATGACATACAGTAAACTGCGATATTCTCTACTCATCCTTACCCAAGCAAACGCCAAGACCATTGTGCTACTACATGCTGCATTCACATAATTGCCGCCTACACCGCCATCACCACAAACAAGTACTCGACTGCCTTGACGTCGTGCTTTGTAGTTCGCTCGATCTCTTTCACACGTTCGCCATCAGCCAGGCTAAAATCTGACGCGAAAGAAAGTATACATCGTGTTACTTTGATTTGCCTCAATGAGTCGTCGCATAATACGAAGCGCTCTGGTAGGATATCGATGTCGACCATGTGGAATGAGCTGCGGCACAGTAAAGCATCATCACCATCATCGATCTAGCTCAATGCTACATGAATGAGCAAGTTCGTACTCTTGTAGATAGAGTGAAGCTCGTTAATCGCCTCAGAAGACAAGGAGCCTACTTCCTTAATCTAAAGCCAGTAGTGTCACATTAGCAGCATTTTCACGAATAAAATGGCCAGTCAATGTGGCCGTCAATGTACCTGCTTCATTGAACTTAGCTTTAGCAGCCATTTCACTTCAACCTGCACCCGTGTCCGGATGAGTCCATACTCAGAAAATATAGGCCGAAGATCTTTGGTGATTCGCCCATATCGACCATCAATAGCTGAGATAGCGGTCAAAGGCGAGAGCTCCATGGAGAAGCATCTCCTTTGGGGACAAAATGAACCCTCGCGACACGTAACCCTTTGAAAACTGTGCAGCCTTCCGGATAATACCGACGAGGAGACAATCTGGATGGAATTAGAGGATGGAGAGCAAAAGATATATGGATTTTGTCTTCATTTCTTATCGATGTGACCCCGGATTTCTATTAATCTGGGTAATCAAACGGTAATTTCACTACGGTTAGGGCGATTTTACCCTGGGCTTGGATCGTTGTGTAGATAAGGCAAAAGCTGCTCGCAGGAGTGCCGCCATGAGGAGGAGGAGGAGGAGGAGGAGGAGGAGGGGGAGAGGAGAAGGAGGGGAGGAGGAGGGAGGAGTAGGTTATGTCTCGGGGCCCTGGTGATGGACGGAACCTATTTTGCTAATTTATATCTGCGACAATAAAAGCCATGTCGCAAATTCAAAAATCCAATCTCGTCGTAAGGAAGTTTCCAGGAGATCTCCTACGCACACAGATGTGTTCGAAATCGCTTGCGGTTTTCATAATACGACTTGCGAAATTGGAATTCTTAGTTCCAATGCATCCACCGTTTCAGGAAAGAAAACCACGTGGCGCTAGTCGACGTAGTTAGGCAAAAACGCATTGCATTTTATCTATGCGACAACTTTAAAATTGCTGCGTTTGTGGACCTAGTTCGCAGACAGAACGCAGAAGAACCCCCCCTCAACGTAATCAACTTAGAAAGTAGTCCGCATTCTGTAAGTAGAGTCCAAGCCTGCATGTCTACGGCACATATTTTCACTTTAGGGAATAAGCGTAGGCTGGGGAAAGTTTGGGCTGTCCTATGTCCTCGCGCTGCATGTTTGAGTGGGAACAACATGCCACCACCGACACGACGCCTTTGTGTGTGGTTTCCTTGCTGTTGGAAAACATGGAGAATTTCTGCCTAAATCTTACGTGGCGCCATAGCCATATTATTCGTTCTTTTATAAATTCTTGTCTATGCTCAGCTAGATGCAAGCACTCCTTTCTCGGACCTGTAGGGCTTTCAAGCCTCGCAGCCTAAGGCCAAATGCATCTCTTCTGGCTCGCGACTTTCGAGCGACCAGGCCAACGGCCTGTGGTAATGTGCAGCTGTGTCCTCTGCTGCTGTATATCGAGAGTCGATAACTTTTTTTGGTCTAATATGAGGAAGGTGGGGGGGTGTTGTGTTGGTCTACATTTTCACTTCATAATGTACATAAATATGTATATATATATATATATATATATATATATATATATATATATATATATATGTTGTTCACAAACACAAACGCAAACCTAATCTGTGGGCGTGCGTGCGTGCGTGCGTGCGCGTGTGTATGTTTCTGTCTATCTCCTAGGAATCCTCGCCATCTTCGATTCATCTTTATCCGAATCAAAGCTTAGAAAACAGGCGCTTGAATGTGCCAAGACGCTTCTTCATCGTGGACCGGATTGGAATGGTAGTTGTTGCAGTAGTCAAAACACAACACACTCACACACACACACACACACACCCACAGAGATAGAGAGAGAGAGAGAGAGAGAGAGAGAGAGAGGGTGTGGGGGGGGGGGGGCCAATTCCCCCGGCCCACCCCCACAACCAAAATACATGGGGAAGAAATATAATCCCCCCGGAAGGGGGGGAGGAGAACCCCTCCCCCGGCACGGAGGATAAAGCCGTTCCTATTATCTATCCCGAAACGGGAACATCCATCCACAACAACAACAAATTAGGTCCCGGGGGGTGGAGTATTTAAATGCCCGAAGTGGAAAAAGGGGGGGGAAAAAAAACA
>ADNK01000266.1:0-158592 GCA_000320545.1 Bigelowiella natans CCMP2755 | reverse complement strand
CCATGCCACTACCTATTGTCATCACCACTACCTCCAATATAATTACATAAGAGCTACTACGTAGCATAACAACAACAATCCTTTCAATGGCTGCTATATATATATATATATATATATATATATATATACACACACAGACATATATTATATTCTATATATCACGAGGAGAACTCATACACTGCTACAACCACCATAGCTACTGTACATATAGCACTCCTTGCTGTAACGACTTACCTCAAACTCGGGAGTGAAAAATCCCAGCTGCCCTGCTCTCATTAGATCGTCTTCGGTTATGGACTAACATTGCGAATATAGTGAATAGGAAGAAGAATATAACTACGTTCTGTTGTTTATTGGTTATAATCCGTTTTTTCATTAGGGCAAGGATGTGCACATATACATCACCAGAGTGATAAATAGATGCTGATTAAACGTAAGTTACCTTCTTCTCCGTAAAAATATTATCAATTGCAACCTGATAGATAAAAACCAACATTTCCATGTTTTAGAAGACTGTTTATTTAAAGAGCGATAAAACAATACCATTCCGCTTCCAGTAGCACCGTCCTTTTTACCGTATGAAGTCTCCTCGTCAACCTGAATCATAAATCGTATCTTATTATTGTTGTTGGACAGCTGGTAGTTAGTTGTTCAAAGTTCAAAAAGATAGTAATATTGACTAAGAGAGGTGAATGAAGGAGGGGCAAATTGTATTACATCTACTTGCTATATATTCAGAAGAGATTTTAGCAAATCAGTTAATATCAATAAACCTCTTCAACAAATTCTGCGCCGTATAAGTCGTCTTCTTTTGCGGCTGCACAAGACAGGGAAATGGATGGACGCCGCCTGTCTTCTCGATTTTGAGAGGGGTTGTGAAATCGATTGCGCCATAGAGGTGGTTTAAGCCTAGCAGCAGGATTCAATTTGGAAAAAATCCGCATCGATCTTGTAGAGAATTTCGAGGTCTTCGATGCATCAACAGCAATAGCCTGAATAATTTGTATAAATCACCACCTCCCTTACTCGACTACGAATGATGGAGCATTCTTCGAAGAAGGGTTTTCTAGTTTTATTTTAATCCTTCTTATCTTCTCATACAAGGAAAGAAAAGGAGATTAGCCTAACGAATTACTATTCGACAGTAGGTGCATGTGGAAGGATAAGCAAGTGATGAAAAAAATGGTCTACATGGCGAACAATTATTACCGTTGTGAGGATTAGGAAAGAAAGGATGTGGAGGTGAGGCCCACTGTAACCACCTCCTTCTCTTCTAAGGCAGGCAACATGCATTTTCCTTCCTTGTGAGAGCACAAAAGGTAGGTAGGGGGGTTGATGAGTAGTGACTAGCAGTAGTTCGATGAATAATGACATGAAAACGGCATCACGATAGACAAGAAGTAGACAATAATAACTACCACTTTTATCGTAAAATGCCTAATCAGATGTGATTCTTCCGCCTAGTTCCTTTTACGAGCAGATATGATACTGATAATAGGTCCACTTCCACAACAGGAATATACCTTGCCAATAACAGAAGGAAGTTTGTTGCAAAATGTTGTTGGTAATGTTGTAAAGTGCTATTTTTGATGGATTTAAAAGACGATATTTTTTTTACTTTGATTGGAAACAAGTACATGTAAGACATGTTTTTAATATGAAAAAAATTTACACACATATATACATTGGTAAATAAAATTAAAATTTGAATCGTAAGTTTGTGGTGTATATTTGTGACTATTTCTTTCAAGGGGCTCGCACTAGACTCATACATTCTTCCACCAGCCCGAGGAAAGGAAGAGAGGAAGAAGCACAGGCAGCAGCAGCAGCAGGAGGAGGAGGAGGGACAAGAGGACCAACATACTACATTCATTAACTACTCCTATTCCGAACTATTTTGGCTACGGGCATCTTAAAATATCCCCGAACGGAAGAGAACTAACGGGCAGAACAAATAAGCCTAGAGCTCCTGTGTGTACACGTTCCCATTGTATTCAATGGAAGGAAGAAATAGTAGGCGAAGGCCGTCTTCTTATCAAAATGCGTGGCAAAACCGCAGCCAATTTAGACGAAAACGCAACTATCATCGTTACGATGCGAATCCTGCTCTTCAAGACACATTGTTCGTTCCAGGAATTCCACGTGGATGTGAAGGAGGCGATTTGTGGGTGGCCTTCGCAAATACTGGAGAAATTATAAGAGCCTGGGTTCCAAGCGGACAACAGTATGGATTTGTTAAATTCAAAAACCCCTTGTCGGCCCAAAACGCTATATCGTGTGCACAACACGGGAAAGGAATTATCGTCAGTAGTAGTAGCCGTAGTAGTAGTAGTAGTAGTAGTAGTAGTAGTAATAAGATCAGGGTATACCCGAAGCTCTCAAACCGCGCTGTTAGCTTACCAGATGTTTTCTGTGACCTGGATGGAGTCCTCTGTGATTTCAAAGCGTTAAGCTCCGAAATTCTTGGAAAGTGCGTCAATGCAATCCAAGGTAGGAAGGATAAGGAGGAAATAGCATGGATGTGGGAGAAGCTTGAAAATTACGAGGGCTTTTACGAAAAGCTAGGTTGGATGAAAGATGGCAAACAACTTTGGGATGCCATCACTCAATGTTCACCAACGATATTGTCGGGTGTTCCCCGCGGAGATTGGGCAGACCCACAAAAAAGAAAGTGGGTTGCAAAGCATCTGGACCAAAAGGTGGAGTTACTTTGTCACAAGGCATATTCTAGAAAGTCACGTTAAAGTCACTACCAGCCCATAACTTACAGCTGATGAAATCCTTTTCAAAACACTAGGTAAAAGTCATCACCTGCTTTGCTCCGAAAAAGCTTTACTATTGCAGACGAGGTTCCATAATTATTGATGATTCTGAGAGACTCGGCATTCCCTGGGAACAAAGAGGCGGTATTTATGTACATCATAAAAACACGAAGACGACCCTTGAAACGTTAAAACGTATTGGGTTGATAAATCCCTTCCTGGAGTCAGAGAAGGAAACGGAACAAGAAATAATGCCAGGTGCTGATGATTGCGCTCTATGCAAATTCAACTAAATATGTGTGCTGAATTTCCTTTGCATCAGGTATGGTAAAAAAGGACGACGAAGATGAAAAAGGTAGCTATTCCTTGGAAGCAACATCATTTGAGGAGAATAAAGTTTCGTCGCATAAAAAGTAAATTTGGATTGTGGAGGGGAGGTCTCCAAGAAAGATGACGGCGCTCTGCCATAAAAAAATGAATTTGGTGAGACAAAATATCTAGCTAGAGTTAAGAAATTAGATGGTAATGTGGCTGGGATTAAAACACTGGAATCACGTTTGCATCGAATTTTCCTGACTAGAAGCAGCGATTCCCATAGCATCACGTGTGGCATACCTAGTCCATCTCAGTGCGGCAAGTGGGTCGTCGCATGCATGTTGACGTGCAATGTGAACACAGTGCCAGACATGTCTATATGTCAGTTGCAGTATCCAGAGTAGCACAGCGGTATACACACACAACATGCGTGTACGTCAGATGCAATGCGCTTTCGTGTTAGCTGCAATAGCGTGGCCTGAATTGCAAGATTGACCTAGGGATAAGCTAGATAAGCAATGTGCAACATTACTTTGTTTGTCAACTTTGTTCCATGCATGTGCAAAACGTGTAATGGCACGCGCTAGCGCATGCTAGAATTGTTTATTACCTCTAGACCTCTAGACCTGATGAGCAATCTAGCAATGCTAGAATGCTAGATCGAATGTGCAATTTTTATTCGTGAAGTTGCCCACCGCTAATAAGACCACCTAGCCTTCCTAACAGCTAAGAAACAATGCAGAACGTGCTATCAGCTAGTCAGAATTGTCTGCGCGAGACAATGCGTGGATCGTCACCCGCCAGCTAGCTACAACACATATTCTAACCCACATATGTCTTAAGGAACATGTGTGCTAGAGGGGTGTACGCTCTAGAGAGCCTAAAGTCTCTAGAAGCCAGCAGCTCTAGAGCTAGTACGACCCGCCAGACTGTAGCTGATGATCTTAGCGCAATGAGCGCACACTAGAGCATGGAGCGCAGATTTATTGCAAGCATACACTGAGCACATACAGACATGTATGCGTCCATGTTGCTGCTATGTGCTCTCTCTCTCTCTCTCTCTCTCTCTCTCTCTCACACACACACACACACACCAGCACACTCGCCTGCAAGACCCACTAGCCCACACGCAACACGTACAGCTAATGCTACACAGACTGAATGCACATACTTCTAAGCAGTTAGAGCTAGAGAGCATCAGTCTGCACACTACGCATCAAAATGACCATTGAACAAATTTAATTTATGCATTGCATCCTTCTCACATGCGGTGCACACTGATGTACATGTTCCATGTCGACGACAACCGCATGCATTTAATCTGTTTGAACATTTTGGGGAATCACTTCATCGGGAATGCTAAGTTCAGAAAGTCTTTCTCCGAATCCCTTTTCCAGCTCCTTGACGCGACGAAGCGAATCACATGAGGCTGTTAGGGAAAACACTGAAGCTGAGTTGTCAGGTGAGAGGTTTAGATTTTCCTTATTCTCAGCCTTGTTATTGTTGGGATTTTCTTCTTTGTTCTGAGATTTTTGGGGTGGTGGATACCAATAATCAAATGCCAATCTGTGTGCCTTGTTGCACAATGATGTCCATGCATCCCAGGCCAGGGTCGAAAAATGAGAATCATTGAGTGTGACAATGTCATCAATACGCTTACAATATTGTCTGACATCAATGTCGAGTCTTTCCAATTTTTCGTTAACTGCAGCAATGAGTTCCTTACTGTCTTCCCGCTCTGAACGGAATTCAAGCAGTTCTTTGACTGTTTGGTGCACAAATGCAAACATCTCCTTCAAGGCCAGAATGAGCCGGGGGTGCACATACGCCTCACGCAAAAGTGCTAGATTCTTTCTGAGAGGTGAATTCAATCTTTCGGAGCGTGGCTTCTGGACGTGTGCAGTGATGAGACGATTGACCATTGCTGAGTACTGTGCTAATGTTGCGATCGATTTCCCGGGTTGCGGAAGATCGACTGCAAGGTACTTTTCGTACCTTTCGCAGAGAGCATTTAGATATGTCCTCAGGTTGTCCGAATCTAGCTTTTTTGCGAGTGAGTCGTCGCGATGTTGGTCTGCTGCTACGGGTTCCTCATCCATGGCGAGTGCTCTGGTGATGGTGGTGCTGCCTCAAAACCACCACTTGCTGTAGCGTCGTGTTCTACTTCCTTTCGGTACTTCTGATTTACTATCTGTTGTTGTTGTTGCTGTTGTTGTCTCCAGATTGTCATTGTTTTTACGTTCTTTCGAGGTGATAATAACACCATAATATTGGGATGATGAGGGATGATGATTTGTGAGATATTTTTTACTTCATTGTGTGAGCAACAAGCAAAGATGACCAGACGACATGAGGATTTTCTTATCGCAAGACTACTATTTGGTCCTGTATGGAAGGATGCACAAAAGTCAGAACTCACTGTGAAAGAAAGGAAGATCAACAAGCTCCTCATTCCCCAAGGAAAACACTTGCACATTATGAGAAAGAAACCTCTAAGCAGATGCAACGGTGGTAGCGGGAGTCCTGGTAGGCTAGGGGCGTCAAGCTTGATGACGATGTCCTTTCCAGATCACACCAGTGAAGCAACAAGCTCCAACGAAGCTCCACTGAACCATCTTCGCAGTGGCAAAGAAGAATTGCCATTCACAGAGATAAAAAAGGAACCCATCAACAACGATCGAGACTTGCTAAAAGAAGTGCATACAGCTATTTCAAAAGGCAAGCATTTATGAATTTTACAGCATATTGGTCCTCTGAAAAGGCACATGTGTATTAGGCAAGCTCGAAGAAGCGAAATCTCTAATAAGCTACCTAATAACACAATTTGCGGCCTCCCCGGGATGCGATGAGCTGATCTACGTGTTGGCATTCATTCGAGTGCTTCAAAAGTGCCCTGCCAATGAGGTATGTACGACAGGCAGCCGCTAATTAAGTTAAGACTGCTGCTGCTGCTGCTGCTGCTGCAAGGTTAGCTCTTCACTTAAGGATGATGATGGTGATGATGACGATATCCAGGTTGACGGACTTTTATCTAAGTGCGTTACAACATCTGTGAAGTCCAGGCTATATCTTCTCATTGCAATAATAAATTTGAACGAGAAACCGGAAAGTTTCCTCACGGATGTAAACGATAGATTCAGCTGACCTCGTCTCTATATGTTCTAATCTCGTTGTCTTGTATCATTAATTAATCTTTCCGGTTTACACTTATCTCTCGATTACTCTCAAATTTGAACTATAATATTTATAAGTTTGCTGCTGGAGTGGTTATGATGATGATGTTGTTGATGGCCCATTCGAATACATCTATTCAATAATAGCTTCCAGAAGCTAACACGGCGGTATCAAAAGCAATGCTGACACATCCAGGATTGGATTATGAAGGGAAGAGACTCAAGGTTGTGCTAAAACACTTCTCCTTTTCCCCTACCGCCCAATTCTACGATGTTAAAGAGCCGATCATCGATACATCATCATCATCATCATCATCATCATCATCATTCGATTACTCCCTTCTGTTCTTCTCTTGCAGACAGCAATTGAGAACTACTTTCTCTGCGTGGAGACAAAGCATGTACATGCTCGCAACATCGAAAAGATTCGGAGCTTCATTCGAACCATGCCAGGAGTGAGTCTGGAGCAAGCTTTGACGTACAAAAGTGCTCAGATAGGGCATGTGTTGAAAGACCCAATCTTTTCCCGTCTCGTGGTGAATATTATATTAATATTAATATATATTAATATATATATATATATATATATATATATATATATATATATATATGTTCTATATTGTTTTTATTATTTACGTATAATTAAGTTATATAATAAGTTATATAATACTGGATATTGCATCTGTTTAAATGGCCACATTTTCCTCATATAACAATTTCGCAAAAAATCGTAATTTTCCTTACCTGCCGCTGCCATTAATGACTGCTCAACTACAACTATCAGGAACCCCTCACTTTCATCGGGAACAGATTGATACCCTCTCGTATTCGGGCAGGAGGTGTGGTAGCAAGGCCAGCGCTTGTTGTGCAATCATTCAACAAGGAGGACACTGAACTTAAGAACAGCAAGAAGGTGATGATGAAAACCAAGAACAAGAAGAATAAGAAGAGAAAGAAGAAAATGAAGACAAAGAACAAGGTCAGCCGTGTTGCCTTGTGCTGCCACATGCAATTCTTCGGTAGTGAATTGATCTTCTGTCACGTTACTCATTGATTTGTTCCTACATTCATCGAGCAAACTTCTCCTTCTTCCCTCTTCATTCATTCACTCATATAATTTCGGCAGAAAGAAAAGAGTCATGAAAAAGGAGGAGAGGGAGGAGGAGGAGGAGGAGGAGGAGGAGGAGGAGGAGCAGCAAAGGGGGAACGGGAAGGGGGCGATGGTAGTAGTGATGACAGGGATAATAAAAACAAAACTAACGAAGGCATTGAATCATCATCATCATCATCATCTCCTCAAGGTGGTCGACACATTATTCATTTTGGCATGCATGCATCATCGTGGATGACGCTATTACTACTACTACTACTACTACTACTACTACTACTCACAACTGATCAACCTAGCAGTGAGTAGAAGCAGCAGTTGCGACATGAAATATGCACCGTTTAATCGAAAAATTATCACCGCATCAACAATATCCATTATCATTACATTTTATCATCATCATCATCATCCGGTTTCTCGTCTGTGGCAGCGGGAATTATCGATGGAATTTTATACATCAACTTGGCGCATCGAAAGGACAGGCGAAAGAGTCTTCTTCCACAGCTCCTCCAACACAACATTGATGAAGGTGATGAAGGATGAGCAAGGGGGGGGGGGGGGGGGGGGGGGTGGACTCTTAAATTTAATAACAAAAATCGATGAAATGAATTATTATATGAGATCTGGTGCAGCAGCAGCAGCAGCAGCAGCGCACACACACACACACACACACACACACACACACTCTCACTCACACACTTCCATGATCGGATAATAGCAACGGCATCTGGTATTCCAATCGTTCGTATTGAGGCAGTAGCAGATAAGGTGCTTTTTTGAAGGGTGCTTGATGTCAATTGAAATGGTGCGAAATGATGATGATGATGATGATGATGGTGGTATTCAATAGCACACCCTAGAGAAACATCGTCATCCGCATAATCACGGTGGTGTTCACATATTGTAGTAGTAGTAGTAGTAGTGATTTTGACACATAATAGTAATAATAATAATAATAATGTATCATCAGGAGAAGCCACGTCGTGGAAGCGCTAAGTCCCACATCAAAGCAATCCTAGAGGCTAGAAACCGAGGATGGGGTTGTTCAATTCAAACTAAATGATGACGATGATAGTTATGAATATCATGATATAGTTATAATGATAATTCATGTGGCACCAATGATGAGGTCGATACTCTCCTCTCAATGATAATTGAAACTGTTGGTGCTACTACTACATATAGATCGAGTACTAATACTTGAGGATGATGCAAAGTTCTACTACACTGGTCATCATCATCATCATCATCATTATCAACAACAACAACATCATCATCATCATCGACCATCCTTTGCTGCAGCTGTCTATTGGGTGGATGGGATAATCATGATAATTGCTTTTATCTTCAACCGCTTGTTGTCTCATCGTGATGATGATCATCATTGTTATTAGTAGTAGTATTATTGAAGTCGTTCTTTTATTCGTTAATTTTTTAGGAAAGGCAGCACCAGCACTAGCACTGGCGAGAGAATGTATCACACAAATCGAGAAAATGGATCAAGGATTTGATGTGCTTATGCTCGGAGGGTAAGAGCAGCTCTATTCCACTATTCCGCTTTGCTCACTTACTCACAGATATAAGTTGCTCGTATCTTGTTCTTCAGATTCTATTGTACTCCTTTTCATCCTTTTCATAGTCTCTTCTTCATCATCTTTTTCTTCATGCAGATACATAATGGCGAGTCAAGAGACGGGGAGAGAGCTTTATAAACGCATTAAAGTTGCAACAATGAGCCATGCATACATTCTCACAAAGAAATACGGCAAAGTACTTGAGGAGTGCTTCGAAAGAGCTATTAAGTATGATGTGCAGGTTATAATTTTTTTCTAAAATAACAATGACAAAACCAATAACAACAATAGGGAATAAGAAGAATAGTATTAAGATTTGACGGTAGGTATTAATAGATATATCTATTTTAGAAGAAAGATCTCAACAGCTCTTCATGCAAACACACCTCTTCAACCCCACAATATCTCCCTACAACACACACAACACACACACTGCTCACCATTCATAATTATAAAAGAGAGAGAGAGAGAGAGAGAGAGAGAGAGAGAGGTGGGAGGTTGTAAAATCATAATGTATGATTAATTCTTATAATTATGATGATGATTATTACGTTGCCTTTTCCTCCTCCTCCTTCACGATACTCGATAATACAGGTGGATTTGATGTGGTTTGAACTGCAGGAGAAGGACCGTTGGTACACCAATAACAAACAGCGGAATAACAACAACTAATGCAGTGATGATGATTATGATGGTTCTGAGGAGTATGATATGCTCTGCGCTACTAAGACGAACCTGAGCAGAATTTTGATTCCTCCTTTTGCAGGTACATTACAAATCCCACCCTTGTTGGGCAAATAGAATCGGAAAGCGATCTGAAACTTGAGTCGAAGGTTCAAAAACAAACTTACTGTAAACATTTTACTTGGACATATTTTGCTGCTCCATTACATGTTTGAATTTTTTTCTCATCTATTTTCAAATTTCTTATTCGTATCATTCCAGGGTAACATAGATATCTCGGTTAATCGGATACATAAAGGTTTCATCGATTGTTATCTCTGATAATAATCTTAGCACGGTGGCTAGGAAATCAATGCATTGTAGAGTGTGATGATGACTTTTCAAATCAAATAGTACATTCTTTGCATTTTTCTGTAAATTCTCTTTATGACTTTCATCCACAAGGCTCATGCAAGCAAAGCGATGATCTAGCTTCTTTAGCGAAGAAGAAGCTATGAGTGGTAGCAAATGATGTATCGGAATAACGTCAAATAAAACGTTAGGAATTAGGTAGACATTACAGAATAACTATAGGTAGATATTGCAGTGTAATTGTCAATGTAATAAGCGCTAATGAGCGAATGGCGCCATGTCTAGATGTGTATATCTATGTATCGAGTAATGCTTGATAAATAATTTTGCCCATCTAGGCACATGCAACGAATGGTGAGAAATTGCATGATGCATGATTTTGCATGGTACGATGTGATGTGTCTAGTATATACTACTAGACTACTGTGTGTAGCCAATGGCTAGCTAGCTAGCTAGCCATGCTAGCATGGGGCGTAGACTGTAACACCGCATCACACGTCACGCTACGCACCTATCTAGCTATAGCTGATACATAGCCAATCTAGCATTTACGAGATTTAGCTAACACAACTTGTCGATCGATTTAGACATGCCATGCGCTTGTGACTATCTAGCTATCGCGAATTCGAAAGTTTCATAGATCGATGCAGCATGCTAGCATGATCGAGTTTGCCTAGTTATTGCGCGAGAGTTTCTAGGTTTCTATGCGATGTGCACGTGCTACGTTAGCGTACTGATGTGGCTGCATGCTGGCTAGCTAGTAGCTGGGCGCGCGTATGTGAAAGCGCTGATGCTTTCAAATGATGATGAAGCAGCACACAGAACAACAGAGACAAACAGATTCCACATGGGCGCTCTAGCGCTGTAGCTCCTCTAGCCCTACTAGCCTACTCCAGTGCTTTCTAGCTTTATACACAGCTAGACAGCTACATCAGGCTAGCACAGGGTACATTTGAACAAATTTCATTCATTTGTTACATCCGTCTTACATCATTGCAAGCTCTAGAGCCTAGCAAGGATCTATCTTTACTGCAGTTCAGATCTCCAGCTGCTAGATCTGCAAATCTGAAAATGCGGCAGAGTACGCATTGACGATGCAACACATAAGCGCTGTAGCCTGCTGCTTAGCTTTGCATTGCTACATTGGGATGACCATTGAAAAGATTTAATCACTTCATTGCATCCGTGTCGCATTGCATTGGCGAATGCGCTGCCGATCATTGCTACCTGCTAGCGGCGATGAGTTGACATGACTAGATGACGTCCGCTACTACCTAGCTACACATGTCTGCAGATGCGTGTGTATCGTCAGCGTAGCACATAGTACTCACAGCAAAACAGACACATAGCTTTGATATGTGATCTAAAAATATAAGCTTTATATGATGCACAAATGCACAACTTCGGAATGTAAAGCGTGCACAACGTGTGTAAGATGCTACTCGATTGCCTTCCATTCTTCATGATGTTCTTATCCTCTCCCCAATTTAGAGCCACGTGGGCAAAGAGAAAAGATGATGTTCAGATATGGATCATCGTAAATTACTAAGCATTCCAACTTCTCTCTACTACTACTACTACTACTACTACTACTGGGTTCCTCCTCTAGCTGCCTTTCGCAGGTTTACTCCATGGTTGTGCATCCGGGCTATGTTGACCTAAAATTGCAGATGTTGAGCAATATTGTGCGGCTATGAATGGCCTACTATTATATATACCTCTGAGATTGTTATTTGATCCTTCAGGAACATGAGATCATCAGTGATATTTTTGGATTGAACTTCGGCACTCTGACCACAACAACATGTTTCTCTCGATTAGCAATCTCTGTTTGACATTGTAGCTTTAGTGAACGACGACATCTGTAAAAACTCCAACGAAATTGGTATTTTCAAGGTCAAACACCTTCAGATTCTTCGATAGTAAAGCATAGGCGTCCTCATAGTTATACTCCAGCATCACATTTGCCTAAAAGATGTATTTTATCTCTCAACAAAAGTGGAGATGTATCAACTTTAGAAGAAGATAAAAACATTTGTGACGACTAATAGCTTATTCTTCTCATTCTGTTGATGACTTACCCCAAGCCAAAGATAGACTTTGTTCAAGGTAGCATCTACGGTAGCCTTTGCGTATAAGTTGTCCGACTACAATGGAGGAAATGGAAGAAATAAATAATTTAGTACATGTAATTCTCAGTTTAGTTGGCGATTCAGTGGTTATTATAAAATCTCACCAGCTGATAATGTGCTTCGAATTTCTCGTCTTCAGACTAATTTAAAAGTTGCAAAATTTGATTTCAATTGAATGTATAATTTATACACGCCTACGTGCATATAAAAAATATTTTATAGACATATAAAGTATTAATACAGATATCGTTCTTGTGCACTAAACATACCCGTTTTGAACATCAGTATCATACATCTGCTGTCAAAATGTTTTGAAAGTGAATCGTTGTTGCCAAACGACCCGCTCATGAGTGAACGACGGCAAACAACATCATGAGAAGAAGTGCTCGAATTTGAGATGAAATTTAACGGAGACGATTCTCACGAACAAAAATTTGCAAGAAAGTAGTATGGATTCACAAAATAATGTGCTGCCGAGTGACTTCATCGTGTTGGAAGAAGAAAAGCTTGAAAGAATGAAATAAATCTATCATGTTCTGTGTGCACTACGTGTGTGTGTGTGTGGTGTGTGTGACCTCTTTTCGTTTGAGTAGAAACTGCACGCATTCTTTGGTATTTTTGATGTCAGGAATTTTTTGAAGGAGAGCCTAATTGTTCGTAGAAATGAGTTATGGATGTTGGAGTAGACACGATCGGGATATAATTATTATTGTCAGTCATCATCAGCCATAATGCTCATAATAATTATAATTTATTGCAGTTATTTTATGTGACTAGATAATTGTGAACATCATCATCATCACCTTTTTTTGTTGAAGAAGCCTTTGCTCCAAAAATTTGTATTTGCTGCAGGACGGAAAAGCAGCATCGAGTGAGTTTCAACGACTTTCGTAAGTTTCTATTTGTGGCTGTTTAATATTGGCAAACTTATATAATTTCCCCCATCCCCAATTTGCCCCCTTAAGTTCCATTATATGCTCTTCTCTTCCACCAGTTTTCCTTTCCTCTTCATTATCAACCATGCTGCGTGCACAAAAAGATTTCTCCCGCTTTGCTTGGCATAAGCGGCCGTACAACTCTACTGCTAATATGGTGTGATGATCTCAATCTATGCTAGTAAAATTGCATTGCTCTTCCACAACTACAACATGTGCAGAATACAGCAGCAGCATTAGCAGCAGGTGGTGCATGAATTACTTACTTATGTATTGTGTGTAGGCTCCGAACGCACTCATCACAGCTGATCTTCTTCTTTGAAAGGTATTCTTTTACGTCGGTCTACTCACCAATCAAACGCAGCAATTTGGTAAAAAGGAATTCAATGACGTGCATATTATGTCATTAAGTATGAGCATGTAGAAGACATAATCACTGAAGAACTATCCGCGTAAGACATCACTGAAAAACTATTCTACGAAAGATAAATTTAATCAACACTTTCCTTACAATGAATTCTGCAGCTGGAATTCCTGATTTATTCTCTTTCATAGTCGGCTCTGTTGACATTTTGTAGTATTCTCGAGCAGTACAATGTTATTCTCTAACCTATTCACAACACAGAAATTGCCTGAGGAGAGGGCTGGTGTAGCGACATTATTGCCTCAATCATGCCTCAATCACAGGGTAAAGAAATTACTGACTCTCCAAACTCTCTGGTCTTGATACCTTAACCTCGAGAGTTATAATATGTGCGGAGAACGTCGCAAAAGGAGGGAGGAGGTTCGCGGATGTAAGCTGTTTCAGAAGTGTGCGGCAACGATCAACTTTATCTCTACGACGACATGCATATCATGTTGTCGTAGTCTATAAAAAGAATGGCATTCTTGAGGAATGATCATAAATCATTTGAAATTATACGACGACATGCACACATTGTTGTCGTTACGTGCAAAAAGGAGGGGAGTCCAAGGAGTACTGGGATTCTGGCTCCCCCCTCCATAATCCATGAGGCAAAATTTTGAACATCGAGTGTTCAAAGGAGGATGTAAATGATAGGTTTTAGAGGAACGCAAGACTAAATCAGTCTCATGGAGCAAAAGGACGAAGACTTCTTCTTCACAAATCTGGTAGGCCAATGATAAGTGTGAGTGATAAATAGTTGGTGGATGGAAAGGCATAGAAGAATTCTTCGTTTTTTTAATAAATCAGCTACTAATAATCACTGTGGTATGCCGAAGAAGGATTTTCCAGAGGCGAATGAAAATAGGGGGGGAAATGAAGTTTCGAAGGCAAAGGCAAACAATCTCGTTATGGAGTTCCGAAAACAGCTTGGGAAAAGTATCTTCTATGGCCTTCCAGGAACTAACGGCACTTTTGAGAGCACATATTGGGAGAGGCTTCGTCAGGAATCTATTATTTGGTACATTCTCACACTACTTTTTATATAAGAGGAAATATCTTCAATCAATACGGCAGTTGTGACGTCCTCCTATCCTCCTAATCCTCCAAAATTTGAATACTGTGCTGATAGGTCGTTATATGCCGCAGACTCTCTACATCCATTTTCAAAGATTAAACGTGTAATTTGGTTCATTCTTTGCACGAGCTTCCTCTTCTTTATGACTCTTGCCATTTCTCGAAAAATCACGAATCCTTCGGTGGGTTATAGTGTCCTTCGAGGTTTTGTGATCCTTGCAACCATAACCCCAACTAAGTTTCTTCTGCGACATGCAATGGAGTGTAGCTGCTGTATATGGAGTACCAAATGTGAACAATCTTGCAAAAAGGCGGGCTGGTTAGTTGTCATACCATTCGCGTTGGGATGTCCTGCATTCATTGTTCTCGGAATCATATGGTCTGTGCAGACTGGAGGCGACATAGGACTTCATTGGTTCGTCACCCAAATCATTTATATCTGCTTTGGTGATCCTCTGGAGCATCTCATCTTGCAATGGATATTTTTCGGATCCCAGAAAAACTACTTTGTTAAGCGATATAGTATCTTTTTCCCAGACGATGAACCACCAATATCACTCACAGATGTCGCACGAATGCTTGAACTTAAATACGGCCCTATGTCGACAGAGGTTCTTTCCGCAGAGATTTGGTGCCAAAAATTTAGATTAAATGATGACGTGAAGACTGATAACGCTCCATTGGTGTGGAGGAACATTAAAAACTATCTACTCAAATGGCAAACATCTACCTTAAAGCCTCCATTCCTTCATATGCAAAGTAACAGTATAGAAGAAAAGCATACTTGTCCATGAAATGGAGGGTTCTGTCATTCATTATTTTTCTTGTCTAGTCGTTCGCTGAGAAGAAATTAATTTCCTACGATGATGCACTAGTGCACTACTAGTCTCTTGTCTCGTCGAGTATCATGCGAACAGGGGCTTTCGACGCGGCTATACATCGCTTGGCGACTGCGCATCATCGCACTATCATTGCACGCAGTGCGTTGCAAAGCACACATGTCAGCTACATGCAGCCCACTCGACCAGCCTAGCTAGCTAGCGTGGCTTATAATAGACACAGTAATATGATATATAATATATATATCGTATTACATGTCTATAATGCTTGCTTTCACATGCGGTCTGTGGCGCTCATTGCGACTACATCTAGTAGTATCTGCTGCCTTGAATGTCAGCTGTGCAAGCAACACTAGAACATGAATGCATCGTAGAAACAACATGCATCCTGCATCTTGCCGTCCTTTGTGCGTATACTCAGAACGTCGTATCCGGAGCTGTGCTGAAACACGTTCCATATGGCGTACATTGCCGAAACAAGCTAGCAAGATAATGAGATTTAAACTCTCTGCACGAATTAGGTGATGATGAGTAAATATGTACATTGATACTTCATAGGTTTAAATTGATTGTGGAAGGCTCAACACTGTTTTTTGATTCGAGGAAGGTTATCTGCTCATTCTGCTTCTGCACTCGATGGTGATACTGTACTTCTATGATGATTCCATAGCTAAATATAAATAATGGTATTTAATACACTGATGGAGGTATATATACCTCTTTCCTCCTTACTACACTTAATTGAGTTGAGCTGACATGAATAATACTATAGAGCTTTTATATTAACATAACTTATTCTTCAAAGCGATTTCCTGTAGGTGATACCTTGAGAATTCACCTTATATATATATATATATATAAGTTGAAAAGGAAGAGAGAATCACGAGTGTATTTAGCCATCACATTCTTCTGGATGATTGTCATAAGCACCCTCCACCTCCTCCTTATCATCGTCATCATCATCGTTATCATCATCATCATCATCATCAGGATGATAGATAAAGCACATAGTAACACATAGATACATACATATATACATACATACATCGATGATACTATAGATACATACATATATACATACATACATACATCGATGATACTACCATAGCTAACTCTGCTAGGATCGCTTCAGCGTCATTCGCTCCGTTGTTGAGACCATTCGTCGTTACCTTGGGAACATTGATTCAAATGCTAAAGTCATAAGATATTAACTTACAATCTCCTCCTTTAGTCGTCTATCTGTCAATATATACAGTACACCTTTCTTCTGGCTCTCTCTCCTTCGTTTTTGCTCGCAACACTTGCTAGCAGCCCATTGCTGCTGCTGCTGGTTCTGATATGAGGCATCATTGTTGCGACCTACACAACACAACCACGGTTGGGGTTCTTTTGTTGTTAAAACTAGCCATACTTACTACTGACGGAATATTGCTGTGCCCTGCACCATTATTATTCTTTTTATATTATATATAGCAAAATAACATTGACATATCTCCATCATCGTTTGATCGCCCTCGTGTACGCAACAGCAGCGGCAGCAGCAGGGCTAATAAACACGTTATTTACTCTAACAAGCAGCTGCTACCTTCTGCACCACAGGCCATAATTCCTTATGCAATGCGTTTATTTTGGCTTGACTTAGAACAGGACTTGCTTCACTAATCAAAACACACCATTATTATTTTCTATATGTGTTGTGTGTACCATGTGTACTTGTGGTGAATATATATATATATATATATATATATATATATAATGTCCGATCAGAAATCATGCACTAGTGCTGATATTGAGCGTAGAAGCAAACGGACTTGTGTTGTTGTTGTTATTGTTATCTTATAGTCATATTTCGAAACAAGAGTAGTAGTAGTAGTAGTAGTAGTAGTAGCACGTTATGCTCCATCCAGGTGTTCTTCGGTAGAGAGTCGAATCAGCCCATAAGGCCAACGCTGTAGCTGTCACCTGATAATAATTAACAATAATAATAATTAATAATAGATAATAACAATAATAACAATAATAGAGGAAGAGGGCAAATGCATCATATTCAATTATTCGTGCATATTGTTACTTGGTGCTGCTACAAAGTAGTCGATATGATGATTCAAGCACTAGTACAAGTGCTATTACCATCCACACTACACCCCACCCCCTCTCTATTATCAACCTCTTTCACAGACACATCAGGAATTTGGCCTTTATCACAGAGATTTCTCTTTATCACAATGGAAAGATTGTAGATAAATATAAATGATGGGATGATGATGATGATGATGATGGTGATGATGACTCATTGCAAAACATTAATGACAACTCAACCATTTGTCAGCAGCAGCTATTGATAGACGAAGAAGAGAAGTATTGTGAAATATATTATGTTCCTATTTCTCTTTGTTTGGTTCTCCAGGCATTGGCATCGTAATCGTCATCATCACATGATTCTCGTTTGCTTCCCATTTTCACCTCTAGATCGGTCAAATCTGAAAGAAATTCAAAGTGCCCTGCTGCTGGCATAACAACTTGCATGCGGTCCCCTGGCGCTGCATGGAAGAACTCTTCAAAATTTGAGTTTTTAGGAGCACAATCATGTCCTCTTCCAGCGCCTACAACAGCGACCTAATACACGCAAACATCAAAGTATTGGTAGTAATACAGAAGTATTTTAGATCTATTAGAGCAACTCTCATCATCAAATACATGAAGCATATGAAGCAATATATATATATATATATATATATATATATAGAGAGAGAGAGAGAGAGAGAGATCAATTCTTTTTTAGTTTTGATGTTGTTTTCAAAATCCAGACAGCCCTATGTAGTTGCGTATTCTACCCGACTACTTACTACTGTTGTGTAAGTTGACGATCGCCCTCTTTGTCTATTTTATCGTGATCGTGATTATGTTGTTTCTCCTTCCCTCAACCTAATGTTTAGCTCTCTCTCTCTCTCTCTCTCTCTCTCTCTCTCTCTTCAGCCTCTGCTTCTTCTTATTCCTCTTCTAAAGACCAAATCTATCTTATCAATAAACTATCAACAACCGGCAATTGAATGCCTTTACGACGTTTGAGTGAAGCTACTGCTGAAGGGAACCTGTATCATCGAGCATGCTATCATCAGCAACACCTATCTCCTCTCGCCGCCTCCTCCTCCTCTTATTCTTGTTATTATTCTCACCTTTCTGACACTGGTGCATAGATCGTATTATCAACGGGGTCAATTAAAAATAGAGATTTCACCTAAGTGATGAGAGAGCAGTACTATATCACCATCATGCAACGATGATGATGACGATGCTAGTGATGATGATGAAAATATGGAAGAAGACGACGAAAATTTTGTTGTTGTTGTTGTTGTTGTAGTTACCCTATGGTCCTCCTCAGAAGCTAACACTGCAAGTTTCCTACAAACAAGTAATGATAATACTTGTAATGCCGACGCCGTAAATTCTTTCATCACAATATATATATATATATATATATATATATATTTCTTCTTGCCATTATATCATCATCATTATCATCATCATCATCAAGCGTTGTTCTTTCTCAAAATGGCCTCCTCCTCCTCCTCCTCCTCCTCCTCCTCCTTCTCGTAACATACCCTCCTCTAGAATGGCCAGCAAGCATTACGCGACTAGTGTCTAAATAGTGATAGTAGTAGTAGTAGTAGTAGTAGTAGTAGTAGTAAGAACAGCGCCCCCACCCCCAAAACAACACACAATTTTCGTCATCATCACCACAATCCACAACCACATCGCCATTCTTAATTTACTATAGTGTATATCAACTGCTTGGTGAAGGGTGAGAGTCTATTATCCTATCGAGCTTATACCACCAATTGACAATACACCACCTGCTGGGCCACTACTACCTGCAAGGTTGAGGTCTTTGGATGTTTCAAATGTGAGAGCAGGTCTCGGTGATGGGAGACCGAACTCACTGGTAAATGGAGATATTTCATCATCTTCCAGCTCTGGGCCTACTTGTTTATTTGTTTCTTTGTCACACATATAGAAGAGATGAGTAGTGTGCTTTTTCACCGCACGTAAGGAGAGGAGTGTGGGTCCTCATTACTACAGCTATTACTACAAGAATAATGATGATTGATGATATTTCCACACCATCGAATAGACATGTCATCGGAAGAACATTCAATGCTTTTATCGTCGTCATCTTCTTGCGGGTAGAAGTACCTAGTGGCATTATTGCTGCATCAACGTGATTTGGTTTGGGAACCACCACCTTCCTTCGGCCTTTTCAGATAAAAGTGTAGGTAGTGGTAGAAGATCATGCACAAGATGGCAGTGCTAGTAGTAGTAGTAGTAGTAGTAGTAGTAGTTACGACTATTTGGTGGCCCCCACAACCACCACTACCACCACTACTACCACCACGATGACAACGATCAAATCTACTCATGCTTCCTTTGCTTTCAATAGGAAGAATCAGCACGGTCACCTGAATCAAGGCATTCTCCCCCCCCCCTAGCAGTATCATCGTTGGTGTTGCAACTAGTGTGAAAAGGGGTTATCTTTCTTCTGAAAGATCCAGAGAATCCTTGGTTGTTCTTCTCAATGAAGTTTAAAATCTAAGAAATTATGGGACAACAAATGTGACTAAATATGAGAAGTACGAGCGCCATGTTGAATGCACTCAATATAGAATATAAGCACACACGGCATTAGATAATGATTGGTCTCACACCTGAGGAATAAGACGGTAGTGGTTCACATCGTCAAGAGTGCGACTAATAATTAGGTCAAATAGATGATGATATCACACTAACTGTGGTTACGCAACTGCTTCAGGTATGCTGCATTACACACGTACACACACACACACACACACACACACACACATATATATATATATATATATATATATATATATATATTATACGAACGGGGAGAGAGAGAAAGAAAAAGAGAGAGAGAGAGAGAGAGAGAGAGAGAGAGAGAGAGAGAGAAAACAGGGGTACGTTCTTCAAAGCTTTATTGTTGTTGTTGTTGTTGTTTCTACTACAATGCAAGTAGTAGTTTAAGCAGCAGTCATGGAGCAAAACATAACAACTGATACACCACCACCACCACGACTACTAATACTACTACTACTACTAATACTACCGCACCCAATTGTTTCCGATGGGATATCATAACAAACCACGACGTACCCAAAGGAGGCTGTTATTATTTAGTGTAAACGTAATAATCACAATATTAAACTAAATCAAATGAAACAACGGCGCACCAGCCTCAATTATCTTGGGGAGGAGTGTGTAGCATGCTAGTAGTGATGCTCATCTACTGTAGCATGCTCAGCTCACATGTACAGTAGTAGTAATACAAATTTATTACCTAATTTCTTGGCGTACGTCTGGTACTGAGTAGCTTTCAGTAGAAATCCTGGTGCAATTACAACCACAGGGAACTTGTGCCCTCTCATTGCTGGATGCATACTGAATAATAGTAGTGACAACAATGATTATAATAATAAGAATAATAGGAGGATATTGGGTAATAATAAGGAAATCAACATAGCTTTAAATGAGAGTAGTCAGTCGGCTCAGTACCATCTCTTTTACATAAAAACATAAAAACTATTATGAGAACAATGGAAGGAGTAATGATAATACTATATAAACAAGCATAAAATTACTAATCGTTATAAATACCTCTTTCTCTGAGGGAGAGTTAACATTACACGTGTCCATATGTGGTGAACGATGTCTCCTCCTCCTCCTCCTACTTAAATTATCGTGGCAGTACCAAATAATATTATTCAGTTGATCAATTTAGAATGTATGCCTAAGATATGCTACTACTATCTTCCAGTACATAATTATTGATTTCAAAATTTCATTTATTCATTACACCACTGTCAATACCTGCCTTTTCGGAAGAACCACCCCTGCTAAAATGATGTCGTTTAGGAAGAGGAGGTGGATCAATTTTACACCGAATCATTTCCTGGAAAGTCTGCACTCCAAACGGTCCATTGCCAGAATAGTAAGATCCTGATAGAAGAGGGGATTCAATGAGAGTTCCAAGCTGAGTTTTGTCTTCAGTCCCGAGCGCCATTCTAGTTCCCAGGAAGGCCATGTAAGTTGCTGCAGAGTGTACAAGCCCCATTGACATCAATTTCCTCCTGGACATCGAAGGCTGCTTACGTAAATTGCATCTTTCTACATAAGTTGAGGGTGTATCCCGAGTTCTCACTTTTCTCAGATGACGCCAATGCACAGTGTGCCTCCTCCTCTTTTTCAGAGATGATGATGATGATGATGATGATGATGATGCATCCAGAAGGAATTTTATTGGGTTTGGCAAACTATTGGACGAGGCGCAGAGTCTTCGTTCGGACATGGTAGATATTAATTCCAAACTCATGATCAACAACACGAGTGGCCTTCTTCTTCTTCTTCTTCTTCTCACACCCATGTTTGTAAGAAAGGGTTTGGTTGTGACTTTGGGTTGTAGCTCTGGTTGTGGCTCTGGGTGGCTTTAGTGGCGGGTAAATTAGAGTGCGGTACAGCAACTGAGTAGTAAATTTTTCTAAATCTATTAAATCTCCTTCATTTCTAGGATAATTTAGGCATTTTTCTTTGTCGCTTCTGTAATTTGTAAAACATCCTCTTGACGTTGTGGCCCATAGTCTACTACGATCATACACGTTGTTCATCGGATCAGCCAAGGAAATACGCAGCATGACGATGCACTCTCCAAGTCACTGCTAACGGGAAAACCCCTTCAATTTCTGTTAAATTTTCAACCGACAATCATAATATTTTCACAGGAAAGAATCTCTAGGGAAATGTCTCACTGATCAATTGTCTTAACTTACAGAAAGCAGAAAACGTCTCCCATAATTCTGGCAATTGTTTTTTTGGAAGAAAATACGTAAACTTCATAGAGAAATTGTTCAGCTCGTGATGCCACGTCCTGGAAATCCATCGCAATTTTGCAAATCTGTCACGTCTCGCAATGCGATGCGGGCATCCACATGCATTTCGAGTGTCTGCACTTCACTTTTTGCTTACGACAAGGCTATATAATCATTCCTTGTCGCTTGTCGCCGCGGTAAATAATAACAAAATAAAAACGGGCGCAGTAGATCTATAGTAGCATGTCTCATAATGTCGATTTCAAATAATCGGAGACACGATTCAGTTGGCCGTAGTTGAGGTTGGTGGTGGCAAAAGAATTTGTGCCATTGTTATCAACGGAGTCCGTCATGGTGGAGAGGGCAAGTTGTCGGATGTCAAGAAACGTCGGGAGGGCGATTTCATCAAAATTATTCAAGAATCGGAGAGGGTACTGGAGGGGATGGAGCTCGCATTGCCAGCCCTGCCCTCTCCCCGGCTTGCAATCCTCTGTGAAATGTCAACAGTATCTATTGCCGGGGATGTTTCGGTGGACGGTAGATTATGGAGAGTTTGACACGCTATCGTTCGTTCTTTCGCACGTTCTGAGCGTCCTTGAACCTCCGTAAAGACATTGGCTTCGGGCATCTCAACCGTCATCCCTGAGAGTTGGCCGCCAACTTCCATGTTCATCTCCAAAGATTCTGGTAGGTCATTATCGTCGCCCTCGTAGAAAATCGTGAGTTGGTCAAGACGACCGTCCGAGCGCCCGCTGAAGCCCACAACTTTGACGCCCAACTGTGAAAATGTAGGCCGTGGCTCGTAAGATCTACGCGAACACTTCTCCTAAAGCTGACATGAGGGATAAGGATCGTTGGTCGCCCATTCATTTCATTGACGATTATGATTACGTCCCATGCGGATCCTACATTCCCTGCCCAGTTGGTTTCCTTTGTGAGACCTGGCCTTGTCCCGTAAATTGTTGCAACACCTGCTGTTGCTGCTGCTCTGTGGACGTCAAGGGGTCCCTTGCATCGTGGGCTGCAAAGGTCAAGGAATTCGGTCTATTTGGCAAACCTTGAGAGGCGCAGCTGGTCTCGTACACTTGCACGGAGAAGGAGAATGGATCTGGATTTCTCGAAGTATATCAAGAGAGATTGAACGGAAATGGGCTGCTGCTTTGCCTTTGAAATGGGAACGATATCATTTCGTACAAAGATCAATGAGGATGCCGAGGTGTTCGCGACGCCAAAGAGTTGGGCTTGATCGGAACCTACATCAAAAAGAAGGGCGAGGGGGAAGATGATACCCAAAAATGGATCCTCAACCGCTGCACCAAGACTTTTGAGAATAAAAAGTTGAGAACTTGGGAGGAAACGTTTCACATTGATACCCTCCCCAGTGAAGCGCAGCTTATAGAAAAATTTGGTGCGTTCCATTGTGGTTGGAAGAATGACAAAAGCATCGCTTAGATGTAGCAATTGCTGCAGTCTTTGGCGTGGCATGCCGCTCTATAGATATTCATGTCCATGGACTGCCGAAGACTGACTGAGACGAGAGTCGCCATGGCAAATGACATCAGGAGCAAGTCTAGTTTTTGATTGATACCCTATTTTATTCTCAGAGGCAGCGGCCACAGGTTTTTAAACAGAGCTCAGTTCGCCATGGCGCTGCGTGGCTGTGCTTGGGCTAACCAGATGTGACAGATGATGGAATTCATCATTAGACAAAAAATAGAATTTAGTTATTCAAGAAATTTCCAAACTTGAAGGAATTCAGTGTCTTTTTTAATTGGTTGAAATTATCTTTGATTCGAAATCCAATTTCCTAACCCTTCAGTGACAAACCAGCCATCTGATCCATATGCATGCAAAAGAACGTGCACGTCCACGTGTCTAACAACAAAGATCGCACAACTCACCCTTCTCCACACTGCATGCAGCTTATTGCAAGCTAGCGTGTGCGCGCCCCTATCGCACGGACCAAGACACGCTGTTCGCCCTTTAGCTAGGGCCTGTGCAACACATTATTTCGGACATGCATGTGTCTCTCTCTCTCTGCTTGCGCTAGTTCTCACTACTCCAGGCATCTGATTACAATGTGCAATGTGTGTGCACTGTATATGGCATGCACAGTGTCAGCTTGCTTATTGTCCATTGAATGAACTAGTGAATGTAGGCACTGCGCACACGCATGTTCCACCATTTGCATGCATATACACTGTGTCCATTGTGCCATCTAGCCATGTCTTGATGTGATGCCGACACTGCCGACACCGTGAAATTTGACACTACAAGTTTCCAATATCAAAATACATGATCCAACCGACGATTCATAAGTACGCATTGCATGTGTGTAGATTTGAACAGAGCTAGCAGTGACCAAGTGTTCACGTGAGTGTTGTTGCTTTGCACCGCAATGCTGTTGTAGCATTTCTTTGCCATGGCGCCATTTTCACCAATTTTCGCATCACTTAGGATGTCTTGACCTTGTTACTAGGAGCCATTAGGAAGGCCAACAAGGAGTTGACGGCGAAAACCCCGTGAGCAATGAGAGGAACGAATGCAAAGCTGCCGTCCTCAATGGCCACCTTGTTCAATTACAAAATGTTCACATGTTGGATGAATGCAGTGTGTGTGTGTGTGTGTGTGTGTGTGTGTGTGTTTGTAATATTTTTTATAAATCAACAAGACATGAAGGTGGTTAAAGATTCTTCATAAGTGAAAAAGTGTGCATCAGACTGTCGGCACTGTCAAGAAGAACGCACATGAACAGGATTTACCTGTGGGCGCCAGGCGATCCCGGAGAAGATAAGGTATAAGTATGCAGCCCATATTGCGTTCCAAAGTACGTTGAATGCAAGGATTGCCTTGTCCGTTGCCTTGCATGCTGTCAGGAGACCCCAAAAGACGCACGCAATCCCGAACAGCTCAAAAGCGTATGATTCCATTCCCGGCGCAGGCTTGTAACCATTGTGCAACGCCTCGGGGCTAAACACAAATGCAGCGCCCACTACGATTTCGAAGAGGGCCCCAACGTATGTCACGAGAGTCAACATTGCTTCCAGTAACACAGGGATGGCAATTCGGCGGACGAAGATTTCGATAAAAGCTAATATGTTAGGCATATAATATCATCTAGATCTACCTCGAGATGGATATCTTTCTATCTGTCAGAGTTAATTATTAGATCTACAGGAGGAAACAACACCTCAAATCATTGCTGCAACAACTTTTTCTGGGAGAATGTGCTAAAAAATAGGACATTATTCGCACACGAGCGACAGCAAGTCAGAGTTTTTTTTGGAGACGGTGGAGAGTCCCCGAGATTTTTAGAGTCGCGACAACAATCGGCGATTTTTCTCGATTTAATTAATTCGGGTCTGTCACAATTCGCCGACGGAGCGTGGAGGGCAGGTGCAATGGCGGTGGGGGGAATAGTTGGGGGCAAACTGAAGAGGCAAAATACAGACTCTACTGCGAAAATTTAGAGAATTATTTAGACATTATGCAATGATAACGTCGTTGTTGTTTCGCGGTTTCTCTATATATTGTTGGTTCATTACCACTCGGTTGTTTCAGAGATGGGATATCATCATTACGAAGTAATTGGGCGCAGAAAGCCTAAGGAGATTAAGGTAGATCTTGAGCTGGAGCTTAAAGGCGAGCTGAAAAAGGAGGAGCCTGAGGAGCCAAAGATCTACCGTATGAAAATCTTCGCTCCCAACACCGTCGTAGCAAGGTTGTGACCATCCTATTTGGATTTAAAATGAATGCAATACACACCACTTTGGCATGTATTTTTGCGGCATGGTGCTAAGAAAATGTGTAATACAATTCTAAAACTTTTTATTTTCCTTCAGATCGCGCTACTGGTATTTTTTGTCGAAGTTGAAGAAGATTAAACGTGCTAATGGTGAAATCATCGTCATCAACGAGATCTTCGAGAAACAGCCTAACCAAATCAAAAACTTCGGCATGTGGCTTCGCTACGACTCCCGTAGCGGTACCCACAATATGTACAAAGAATTCCGCGATACTCATCTCACTGGGGCTGTCGAGAAGATGTGTAAGTACCTCCTAACTGTTATGTTTTATTTGATACTAACCCAAAATAATGATGATGTCGGCACGAATAAGCGTAGCCGTTGTCTTATAATAGCACCAAATATATTGACCCCTGTTCATTTTTCACAGATGCCGAGCTAGCTTCTCGCCATCGTTGCCGTAAGTCTTCCATCCAGATCATTAAAACTTGCGTTGTCGACGACAAAAGTGTTACTGATCGACTCAAGCCATACATCGGCACCAAGAATACACCAACTGAGTTTGCTCTTCTCCACCGCATCGCTCGACCATCTTCTAAATCGAATAAAACGGTGTACAAGGCTAAGAGACCCTGCACTTTCTTCTAAGTTGTCCAGTCGTCCTATCAAGGAAAGTTGCAATCTTACTACTTGCATGAAATGCCTTAAATTTTTGAGGCTTGGTTGTAACTTAAGACTTATCATATTTTATGCACTGAACATGTTTTTCAACATAAGCGGCCGGCAGTAAAGACGGTATTTTTTCACATGCTATAGCGTACTATCTAGCTACTAGCTATGCCGCGCCCTGTCCTACATTATATGCATATATATCGCTGGCTGGATGCATGCATGCATGTTATTGTAAGTAGTGATCGACCCCAAAAAATCAGAAAATATATACTGTGCATGCCAACATGTAGTAAGCATGCTAGTATGTGTCGTGCGCCTAGCTAGTGCACATATCTAGCTAGCTAGATGCGTGCTAGCGTGCATGCATGCATGCTGCGCAGCCATGGATGCTGATGATCGCGATGCATTAGAGGCACGATCGGCACTCTCTAGCTCTGCATGCTGCTAGTTTGTATATGTGTGTAGGCATGAAGATCATTTCACAGTCGTTCAGCCGATCGATGCATGTAGCGCAAACAAAACTAAACATTTTCAACTGCATGCATGTGCATTGTTGGCCCCGCTCGTCATGCACACAGCTAGACAGCCCAATGTTGCACGGTTTGGGCAAGACATGTTCCTGCGTGCCTGCGATGTTGCACATACATGCACGCATCGCATCGCATCGCATCGCATCGATCATCATCCCTGTCGTCAACAGCGCAGCAACCACACACACTAGCTAGCACACACGCCTGCTTTGCTAGCTTGTCAAAATTTTGTGGTGTGTGCATGAGCGAAATGCGCAATGACAAGCGGCCATCACAGCATCCGCACACGCACAGCTGATTACACATGCCCATTGCAAAACTGCAGGCGGCTAGCTAGGTCAGCGGCAGCAATAATGCTGTGCATGCACCTCCACATAGCAGCTTAGCACGTGGCGAGCATGCGACTACCTATCACAGCAATTGAAAACTCTTGAATTTACGAGGTTCCACAGATAATCATGATTTCAAAAATACATAAATCTCATGATGACAGACTTTCAACCCATGCATTGAAACCAGCATAGACATGTACGCAAAATTTAATGTTTCGTCGGATTTCATTCACATTGGCAATGTTGGCCGATACTAGAATACTTTAACTCGTGTGAGGAATATCTCCAGTATGCAACGTCCTTACTCCTTCCACATACCAGCCAGGTTGACCAACGCGTGTAAAGGAAACACGAACGCATTGTTCCGTAATGTTGTACGTCTCTGTGGCAGTCTTTAATCTGCGATGTATTCAAGGGCTGTGAATAACGCCACTCCCGCCTTAATCCATTTTCGCTGCTCCTCTTTGGTAGGTATTTCGACCCAGAGGACGAAGTTTGTCGAGTGGCCTGTTGTGGAAAGTGTTCCTGCGCGGGTAAGAACTTTATAAACAGGGCACCGGTAAATACCAGTCTCAGGATCTTTTCTTTCATACTCAGGCACAAGCCACATTGCTGCCATCTTGGTGAAAAGCTCCTTCGGACGTGAATCGACGATGGATTCTTGTTCTGCATCCCATCTTGCACCTTCCATAAATAACCCACGTATATAGCACCCATCTTCAGGCCCCTTCTTCAGTTCTTTGTAGGATTCCTTCAGAATCTTAAAACTAAATGAGACGCCATCTATAGCCTTAGTGTACTTACGTGCGTAGTTCTGTTTTGCCCCTGTGAGAAAAGCCTGGGGGAAGAAGAATCCCGAAATCCAAAAGACGTGAGGGGTGTGCCCGCTGGTAATCCAATCGTGAAAGAATTTGCATCGACTAGTGAGATCGATCGTCCAAGAAGCCAGCGGCATGAGGGAGTTGAATCCTACGGTTTCCCACATTACAGGAACAAGATTATCGAAAAGAGAGTTTGCCATATCCTCAAGCTCTGTACTCATAACAACATATCCTTTAAGCGCCTTCATCACTTGATCTAATGAGTCTCGCATCACTGATATTAACCTGTTGTAGCGAATAGCCTCCTGGGCAAGGACAGTATTCATACTCTCGTCCCAACGAAGAGGGAACTTCTTTCGAATCCCTTCAATATCAAACGCAGGGGGAACCTTCTTGAGGATTGACTCAGCCTGCTCGTAAATCAAGTCCTCCCTGCTCTTTCCGCCACCTGATGCTTCACGTGGAAGGAGCTCGAGAATGGTTCGGAAGAGACTTGTCGTAGCTGATTGTGCGGAGGTAATTTCAGCATTTGAATGCATTCCAAATGCCTCAGGTTTTGGCAACAGAGGAAGTTCGGAGATTGTTGTCATATAATGCTCAAGATCTCCATCTGGCGGCGATTTGTATAATCCCGAAGATGAGAAAGAATGGCCTTCGGTAAGAGTATTTGGAGCGATGAAGTCCTCGAGAATGCAGGCTATTGTCCTGCGATCTTTGTCGTCCGTGACCCTACCTCCGTAGTTGATGTCATATGTGAGGTAGTTGAGCACTTTGTATGGAATTTCGTCATACATATCTAAGAAATCGCGCAACTGAGCTACTGACACATCAAGGTCTCCCTGAGTGAATGCATAGGGAATGTTCCATCCAAGAGGACCATACTCTCTTCTAGCAAGAATGTTTGCATGGAAGAAACATAGTCCATACAGCAACTTCTTAAATTCCTTCGGTTTCTTGCATCTGTTGAGCTCATCGTCAGAAAATGTGAGGTAGGAGCCTCTGAGATTGGCTCGCAGTCCTTTTGGGGGCTCGTTGGTCATTTTAACACCATTTTGCAGAATCGAAACCGGGAATTTTGGACTGGGCAGTGATGTCAACCACAACCTAAAGTTTGGATCGACGTCCTGTTCCTTCAAATCCTCGCATAACTTTTCGAGAGTGGGTAACCACGAAATAGCTAAATGGCAATTTTGAAGGAGTACCCAGGTTCCCTTCTTAATTCCGTCAGATATGAACTTCTCTGCTTTCGGCCCTTGCCCCTGACCAAGAGAAACCGCGCGCATTGATTCCTTCATGCCCTTTGATTCTGCAAACTCATACAACACTTTTGCAGGGTCAGCTCCAATAGAGAGGACGAATACCATTGGAGCCTGTGCTTGCGATGCCTCAAAACTCTTCGGTAGATTGAATGGGGGTGGTTCCACAAACTTTTTACCAGTCTCTTTCTGCTCCATTACAAAATTCTGAATCGCCCCAGTCATCTTATCTGGTCGCATTACCTTGATTACAATCATTTTCTGGAATGTGCTCAGTTTCTTGTCCCATGGTGCTGGCATTTCGATGGTGTGCGGCACATCATGTTCTGCAATTCGCTTCATAACCTCCTTTGATTTGGAATCCATGAAAGCCTTTTCTATACCATCAAAATTCGGTAAATCAGAAAGAGCCAAGAGGTCCATCCAGACGTTTGGTTTCAGCCACTCCGAACAAGGATTATCGATCTTTTTCTTAGGCGGAGCTCCCGTGACAAGGAAGCGCCAGTCTGTGGGATCAACCCTTCCTGCCCCAGTCAAAATCCTTACTGTGAGCAGCAACGAGAATAGCAACTTATGCTTCTCGAATAGTGAACGGCATACATTTTCATACAAAGACAGCGTGAAAAAGTCATTCAGGTTTTGCAGACGCTGCTTGATATCGTCACTTGGCTGAGAATTTGCTATTCCCTGCTCAAACAGCTGTGCAAACCAATCGAGAGAGTATTGGTACATGGGATCGATTTTAGCAAGATCTGCAATGCAGAAGTAGAGAATAGATGCCCTTACGGCGACAGGAACATACTTTGCTCGTCCCTCATCAATTTCTTTATTCACAACTTCTGCCTCCTTCAGTTGCTGGTTGATTTCTTTCGATGTTTTCTTTGAGTTATCCAGGGTAATGATGAGTTTCTCATCGGCGAGGATGTCTCCCTCTGAGTTCTTCAGGAGATCGAGAATTTTATCTTCTATCTCCTGTAATTGGTTCTTAGCCTTGGCCATTTGCTTAATGAGATTAATTTTCTTGATCTGTAGTTCTGGTTGCTCTTTAGCCACAACATTGTTTAACATTTGATCTTCCAAACCACTGGGGGTGATGGTGAAGTTAAGAAGCGTGACTTTAACCTGCAGCTCTGGAGCATAGTGTGGGTTTGGAAGCTTTGAACTCATATATAGCCTGAACGAATCCATCCACGGAATAGTGTTATCCCCCAGCCGAATCGACTTAATCCCTCCAGAAACAAACACTTGTTTCCCTAAGATCGGGTCAAGCATAGGATCCAGAGCCTCCTGTACGCTCTCAATCAGTATCCACCTGCCCATTCGAATTGAATTTTCCATTGTCTTTGCGAAGTTCTTGTCGGTGAGCTTCACACACTTAATACCGTCCTCAAATTTCGTTTGACCGAGTTTCTTTATGAAGGTAGATGCTTGTTCCTGTGGGTCAATCAACAATGGCCATCGACGTGCCTTGTCCATAATGATACCGTTTTCAATAGAGACTTCATCAGTAGGCAGTCCACACACGTTCCATGATCTGATCTTAACAGGATCTCCCAGTGTTGAAATTACCGATGCATCTTCAGAGAAAGGCACATTATTGATCTTGAGCTGCTCTCTCCACTTTGAGATGACATCCTTTCGATATTCCGAGATAAATGCCCCCAGGTAAGACACTGCCCCAGCAGATATCATAACATCACCGGCAAGGTTTCCAAACGAAACATTCAGTTTTTTCACGGTTTCAGCCCATCGTAACTTTTCTCCACCAAGCCCACCTATTAGCTTATCAGCACGAACAAGTTTCACTTTACACATTTCGACATCATCGTCCAGAGCCTTCTTCTTAGCCTGCAGCCC
Source organism: Bigelowiella natans CCMP2755 (assembly GCA_000320545.1). Classification (NCBI taxonomy): domain Eukaryota; phylum Cercozoa; class Chlorarachniophyceae; genus Bigelowiella; species Bigelowiella natans. Next base: position 127,147 of record ADNK01000266.1, on the reverse strand, counting down.
ATCCAAATTATCCTGGAGTTTTTGAAGTTTCGATAATACTTCATCAAGGGCCCCTTGGGCTTTCTGCAAAGCTCCATCTACAACCTTAAACTCTGCCTGAGCTTTAGCTAGTGCCTGCTTCAAAGGTTCAACCTCCTTGAGGACAAAATGATACTTGTACATGGCATGCACCCATTTACAAACGGCCTCACACGCAGAGGATGCGTTTTTGATCACTTCGGGAGCGAAACCAGGGTTTTCGATGAAAGGCCCTATGGTCTTGATGATTTTTGGAGGAATCTCATCTTTCTTGTAAGAGATCAGATCTTGGATGAAGCGTTTGGGATTACTGAGAGACTCCTTCTTTGCAACACTCCAATAATCCTTGACCTTCTGACCCTTGTCATTCTTTACATATGCTGGCTTCTTTCCAAGCATAATACACATAGCTTCCATCGTCAGAACGACCGGCTTTGGTGGCGTGGAGTATGATTTTAGCGTAGTGATATCCTTATCATTTAGAGAGTTCAAGATTTTCACTGCAGCTTCAAGCAGCGGAAGCGCAGCATCTAGCTCACTTTGACATTTGTCCTCTATTGCTTTACATTCGTCTGCTTTTACTTTAGCCTCTGCGGCCTGCTTTTCGACCTTGCCCTTGGTAATATCTGCAGCTGCCTTTTCTTTGCTCACGACAATAGACGTTTGCTTAACTTCCTCTAAGGTTTTGGCAAGAACCGGTTGTTTCGCTTTGAGATCTATCTCGAGCTGTGCGACCTGCTTCTCAGCGTCAGCAAGCTTGTCTAATCCATTTTGTAGCTTATCACGCTTTGTACCAACATCAGACCTCTTCATAAGAAGCAGTTCCTTGTAAACGGTTAGCAACTCGAGGTAAGATGTCGGTGTCACGTAGTTCATACGCCGAAGCTTTTCTTTGTACTCCTCAGATTTAACCTCGACTGACTGGTGAATAAACTTGAACATATTCACCAACTGTTCTGTGTTGACTTCCTTGAACTCGAGATTACTTTCGTCCATCTTTTGCTTTCCGACGGATGACAATGCCTCAGCAGGCCATGCAGAAAACCAATCGATCGTGCAACAGTTGACAAGCGACGGGAACATACGAAGCCTAGTTCGGAACGCCTCGCTTCCAGGAGACATACACATCACAACGTGGATGTTCTTTTTCACGCGAAGTATGAACTGCGAGTAGACGTTGAGGGGGGTCGGTTCAATATCCTTATCGAGGCAATCATTTTTGCACTCCTTGTATATGTCCTCAAAGTCCTCCTTATCGATTAGGTTTGGCACTTCTCCGGAGTTTAGAATATTATTCACATCCTCAAGCATGCTTTCCATCAGTATCTGCGTGTCAGAGTACAAGAATACAGTCGGGATGTTTTTTAACGCTTTCGTCATAAACATCTCCTTGAGATTTTCATGCCATTTGTTACGATCGTATCCTTTAGAAATTTCAATCTGGTACACATCATACTCAGCCATATAAGTGGCAAGCTTTGTCAAACTACTCCTTCCCGAACCACCCACACCCAGAAGCAAAGCATTGCCACCAGGCTGTCTGATGATACGGGTGATTCGTGCTACATGCTCTATAGCATCGAGGAAAAGGACAAGCTTCATGGGGTTCTTGCTGTCATCGTTATAGAGCTCCAAAAATTCTTCAACAATTTTGCGAGTTTGCTTCAGGTCTTCGGCTTCGTGATAAATCCTTTCCCCGCCATCAGGTCCACCAAGGAAGTCACCGCAAATCAATCGCTCATATATCATGAAGCTATCCCACTCCTTGTCCATCTGTCGTTTCGCAATATCACCAAGCGTATCATCCAGCCATTTTCGGTCTTGGGTGTTAATCAGGCGATCTCCAAACACTCTCCGGCACTCGTGAACCCACAAGCGCACAAGTTGGTCTGCTTTGGATAACTTGGAAGATTGGCACTGCAATACACCTTGGAACACCTTTGAAAGATCTCGCAGGTTGAAAGTATAGTGGGATTTCTCAGGAGTAGGCAACAAGTCCCTGGCAATGGTGTTGTATATCTCTATGGTAGAGTCAACGATCTTATCCACCATACTTGTCACCTCCTTATTGAAACCTTCGAATCTTGCATGGCATATGGTTCCAAATATCATTTTCTTACTGCTGTCCACCAGCAGAGTGTGTGCTATTTGGGTGAAATGTCTTAGCATCCTAGCTGTGACTGGCTGCCTTCCACCACCTGGAGGACCCATTGCACCGATGAATTGGATATCAAGTACGTTGATAAACGGAAGGGCTCTTTGATCAGCTCGAAGATACCAACCAGAATGGTCCATCCATTGCCTCAGGAACTCGATTGGAGGTTGGGCGAAATATTCTTCGCGCATCGGCATGTTGAAGTCATCAACAAACACAAGGAATCGCTTTCCGAGCGGGGCACCGTACACAGTCGAACGACGTTTCTCTAGCTTTTCAGTCAAGAAATCATCCACCTGGTTGGCAGATGTTGCGGCCGAAAAAATGATATTGACTGGACTGTACTCTTCCCTCTTCAAAGGGCCTGCGAGGTACTGATTCACGTTGACCGTTTTTCCAGTACCAGTATCTCCAGTGAATAAGACATGTGTGTTGTTGTCCACAAGCATAGCAAGAATACGGGAGTAGCGAACTGAATCGATGGTAGGAACGATAATCTGTGAAAACTCGAGGTCTTGTTTAACCTCAAATTTTTGTTCGTTTTGCATCCAAGTCTCCCACTCGCCCTTCCTAAGATTGAAGTTGTAGTCATACAAGCTGTGATCCTCTGGTGGGACGCCTTCACATTTCTTCTCTGCAAACTTTCCTCTCAAAAACTCATTGAACTTCTCGCGACCAGCTTGATCGGTCGTACCGCCAACTGCCCACACAAGGCCTTGTATGAAGCAGGAAGCGATGTGTTCAACTAAATGAGGCATATCGTCTGCTTTCACTAGATACTTTCCATCCACGAGAGGCACATATGGAAGGAGAAGGGCATCGATTAGTGCAAAACAACTCTTTGCCATTGCCGAGTTGGTGGATGGCACTGGTTCTTTAAGATTCCGTCGCATGAAATCAACAGATTCGTCGAGAAATTGATCAAAGAGAGTCTTCAGTGGTTGCGCAAGGACCGCAAGCAATTCGTTCTTTTTCCCCAATCCTTTAACATATGAGTCAACAAGAGGTGTCATTCCAAGTGCAGAAGGTTCTAAGTACACCATACCACAACGCGACACTGTAGCAGGGGAGGCAACCTCGAGATCCTCTACTTCAAAGATCATACGCATGTACGGGGTTAGCGCAAGAATTTCCCCAGACACGAGACATAATTTTTTGTTATCGTCCAAAACTGTATTCATGTTCTCGATCCAAATTGCATCTACAGGTCCGTCAAACATGACCCATTTCGTATGTTCGTCCTCGACATCAGCCACGCATTGCCTGATGATCTTGGCAAGAACTCCATCAGTCCATTCGGTAGTGATGGGATCGTTCTCTCCATAAAGCTGTCCCATTGTGATTGCCTTGGGGTTGAGAACTTTAACATCTACGGTAGAGAACTCCTCCATTTCTTCCAACTTCGTCATCGATTTTGATAATACGCGCGCGACGCTGGTCTTACCTCCTCCAGTAGGACCAACAAGCATTAAACCATGGCGGACTACGGTGGTTTCGTATAACTCAATGCATTTCTTGGTGAAAGCTTCGACGGGCTGTAAGTTCATCTCGTCTGAAGTTTCTATCATCTTTTCCATCAACGCTCCGTAGTCCTGAGCTGGTTTCTTGAGGCCAGGGAACAGATCCCCAATAATACCCTCAAACAGTGGTAGATCTTGAGGTAAGAATTTGGGAGCATTGACATCAATGAGAGCTGAAAGTACGAGGATTCCCTCATCTTCATTTGGCTTCATTCCTTTGAGCAAACCAGCTCGAATAATAACGGAGAAGACTGCACGCATACCGTAGTCATAGTGACATTGGGAGGAGAGCTGCTCGGAACACAAAGTAAATGTTGAAACCATCTTTTTTGCCAGGGACTTAGCCCCATTAAAACCAAACGAATACAGCATAATTTCTGCGATCATAGCGTAATCGGGAACCATCATAGCTACTGGCCTGAACAAGGCTGCTAAGTTGTCGGGGAGTTCGGAACGACCTGCATATCCGGGGTTCATAGTGATGAATGCACAACATGTTGGGTCGAGAGAGATCATCGTGTCCTCAAAATTGAAAGTCTTTAGGCCTCCACGAATAGCTCCCCAAATGGATGAGACTTGTTGGGCGACGACGGAAAGCACCTCAAGGTTAATTCGGTTGAACTCATCAAAACACGCCCAAGCACCCGCCATTGCTAGACCACGAAAGAACTTTCCGGTCATTTTGCAGTCCATACCATCTGAACAATTGAAGACCACACAGAATTTTGCACAAGCTTTTGCTAAATCTTTGACTGTTTCGGTCTTCCCTGTACCGGCAGGTCCAGCAGGTGCTCCGCCAAGATGCAGCTGCAATGCTGTCATCAGAGTCATGTAGCAACGATCTGTAAGCGGAGTGATGACCAGGCGACCAGAGTTGCCGATGTACTCGTAGCACATCGGAAAACGAGACTTTGTCATCTCCACCATGATCTGTCCGTACTGCTCTTCCTGGTCATCATTCATGGGATTGGTATCCTGTATGTAGTACCGCATCTGCCTAATCCAAGGGAAATCGATCTTACTGCCGCACTTCTCCTCGACCAAGCCTTCAACAACGTCTTTGGCGTGGACGTCGAGGACAATGAGTGGTCCTAGGATCTTACGTACGAGTTTCTTCAGCTTTTCACGAGCAAGAGCGACGGTGCCCATGAGCTGCTTTTCGAGAGATTTGAAGTATTCTGTGATGCCTTTGAAGCCTCCATTGTCAAAGGCCTCTTCAACCTCTATGGTCCACCTCACTTGAGATCCTTGCAGCACACATTGCCCAGGATGACCAACACGAGCAATCCAGTCATTCCTTTTTCGTTCTTTGTAATCAGCAATAGCAGTCTTAAATCTGAAGCGCATTGTTTCCCGCATTTGGTCTCGGATTTCCGAGAGCCAGTCCTCAACCTCACGGTCGCGGGGATCTACTGGCTCTACAAATTTAACACACTCCCCCTTTGCCGATTTCATCCCAGTAATGGAGTAGTGCTTGCCAAAGTCAAGCTTGGCAATGTTCTCAAACACCTTACTGATGAAAGGCTGTATTCGTGTTGGATCTCTTCCCACCTTCGACAAAATGCCAAGAAGCTCGTCATCAGAGAGGAAATAAAATCGTGCAAAAGCAGCCCTCTTGGTATTAAGATACTGTGCGAGCGCCTTCTGCACTTGATCAAGGACCATATTGGCGTTCGTCATCTTGTCTCTCAGAGTCGCATTATCACAAAATTCGAGAACAGCCGACTTGATCTTCACCTGTCCCATTGTCACTCGCCACAGCTTATCCACGGATCTAAACTTTTTGTCTTCCTTGGGAAGTTGCTTACGAATGTCGGGGGATGCAAAGATAGGCTGGAGGGACATCCAATTCCTCTGCAAGATAAGCCACTGTTCGATCACATCCGTGGCCATGCGAAGACGATCATTCCAGGCATTAATTTCTTCCTCAAATACTTTTTTGAAGGACGAGAACGTCATTGCCTGCGTTTGCACAATGTGTTCGTCGAGTTGATTCGTTATGTCCTCTGTATCTTTTAGAATATATGATTTCGATGCCTCATGAGGCCCTAGAGTAAACTTGATAGGTTCCCAGGAATCCTTCATCTGCTTGAGGGAGATTTCGATAGAATATTCACGCATGCAAGTCTCGCCTAACTCAGTAACCCTTTCAGTGTGCTCATTGAGTTTGAAAGTCTCAGTAAGGTCGGTCAAGCGTATGTTTTCATCTGGGTTGAGCTTTATGTCGAGATCCTTAGAAAGCTTTTGCCAGTGGCGCTCACGCATACCTTGGTGCCGGAGATTGGTTACGAGTGGCAAAAGAGGTTTGAATTGTTTTATTTCGGCTTGGATTGTGCTTGCAATCTCTGATAGGCCATCATTCTCCTTGATGATCTTCACCTTTGTGCACTTCTTCATCGTCTTCTCGAATTTCTGATGTTTTTCGGCAACAACATCTGGGTCAAGTTTCATAAATGGTCCGCAGTACCAGGCGCTCTTGCACACTTTCCAAGAGTGAGTCGTTGACCATAGATCGTCGTAAGGCTGGAAGCGCTTTGAGAGTTGTTTCACCTTAAGATAATCTGTTACTTTGAGTTTCATCATACGTTCCTTCGAATTAAAATCTCTTGTGCGTTCCATGAACTCACTGAGCTTTTCAGATACGTCTTTTGATTTGGCAGCGACAGACTTGAACTGCTCCAAATCAGTCAGGGATGCAAACGAATTTACCTGCTTCTCCACTGTTTCGTACTCGTTCTGAAACATTTGCTGTTTCTGTTGAAGCTCCTTAACGAAGGCCGCCTTGTCAGCAATCATTTTCCTTTCTATCTGCTTAATTTGCCTATGCAGATTGAGGGGCCATGCGTAGGTCTTCCACTTCACTGCAAAAAGCTCTTTGGGCATGCGATAACCGTACTCAAAGAGTAGATCAAAAGCCTTCATGCAAGAGTCCAATTCATCTTGCTTGGCAGATACTTTAATCGGCACCATGTTCATGTACTTTTTCAATTCCGTCATCTGCTTGACGCTTTCAACGTCCACTCTGAGATCTCCAGAGAGCTTCATAAACTCTTTAGTGAGCGCATCGCATTGCGCTTTGGTTTGCTTGCAGAAGTTTTCCTGTATGAGCGTCATCACTTGCTTTCTCTTCTTCACAAGTGAATTGCGACAACTGACGGATTGAACCATGAACAAACCAAGGTTGATTTCGTCGGGTATGCCCCCCTTCGAGACATCCTGAAGTTGTTCTATAGCTTCGATGTGCTTTTTCATTTCCGCTTCAATCTCCCCTCTAGAACGTTGGTTCTTGTAGAAATCGGTTACGTAAGCCTCTACATCAAGCTTGATGAAATCAGCGTAGATGTTATATTGCTCGATGTAAGATGTAAGCGGCTCAGAAGCCTGGGAAATGGTCTTTCCAATTTTATCATATAAATCCTGCACCCACATCATCTCCTTGTGCTCGAAGTTGAGAGGATCTGGTTTTGGATTGCGGAATATACTCTTTACTTTCGCTACGCCTCGAACAGTCGACTTAAAAACTTTATCCATAATGTATGGCTCAAGTTGTGGAATTTGTTGCAGATTCTGGCAAGCATCGTCATATATATTTTGGGTCTCTTCTTGAAACTTGGCTATGTCAGTCGCATACCCGAGCTTGCCATCGCTAATGTGGAGATCGATTGCAAAGAGAGGAGGGCAGTTGCCTCTCTCCTTAGCTTTCTCCCCTTTTGCAACTTTCACCTCACTGATACCTTTGACCTCTACTTTGTAGTCGCAACTCGATAAAATGAAGTCATGAAACTTTTGCAAAGAGTCTTTCGCTAAGAATCGGATCGAATCCTCCATGACAAAGTTGGTAAGTTTGAGAAAACGCCGAACTTTCGAGAACTTATACATGTCCTGCGATGCAATGCCAATGTTCAGGGATCCTTTTCCTGCCTTCCTAAGAATTCGCCTGATATCATCGATCAAACGAGCTGTCCAATTTTCCTTGAGTTCTGTGGAACGCTGTTGAAGCGTCGAGATTTGTAGCTGAAGAAATTCATCAAGATGCATACTCTTATGCACGTTTGTGTTGAAAAGGTAAGATTCGAGAATCTGGCCGCATTGTCCGTTGACTGAAGTCATTGCAGTGATGGCTTCAACAGCGGTATAGAAAGTGCAGAACTTGAAGTCACCTAGAAGAAAGGTAGAAGACACGTGAGGCTCAAATTTATTAATCGTAAATGTGATTTGTTTGGCTCCAGAAGCATATAACAGCAATACATTCCTGATTCTTAAATATGACTGTATTGGTAATTACTAGATCGCTGGTGAAAGGAGTAAACTGGAACATCCACAGTCCCCTTTTTAAGAGCAGCTTGCTTCGTGGTCTTCTTTGAGTCGAGCATGTCTCCTAAAAAGAGGTGGGAGGAATGATCAAGGTTAGCCATGGTTTCCAAGAGTATAGTAATGACAATAATGAAATATTTCTCAGAAAGGGAATATTGGTGACATAATTGTTGTCCGCAGTAAAAATACTTACCTAATGTCTCAGCGAGCATTTTCTGTTCTGGAGAATGCGAGCTGCCATCAAAGATAATTTTGTTCATTGTGCGGGCGTAGTCAATTTCGATCTCATCTAGAAGTTCTTCTGTGTCCAGGCCAGACTTCTTAAGCTTCTTGGTGTTGAAGCTGTTCTCAAGGACTCTATCCACTTGGTCCTTCTCAAGCGGAGCAATGTTATCTGTCGGCATCGAGTCCACATAGAGAGAGTATTTAATTTGAGATTCGAAACACCGTCTTGCCTCATGGGCATATGCCACGCACTTTACGAAATTGAAAGGGTTCTCAGCATCAAAGCAAAGATGTATGCGGTAAAGCAAAGACAAACTGCCGTCTGCGATTCCCTTCGCAGTAGCCTCCGCTGATTTTCCTTCTGATGAGAGCGACTCTTTCCATTGGACAACAAACTTGTCTTTAGATTCGTCATAACCCGTTACTATGCATGGTTTAAAGGAGCCTTCATAGTTTTTCCCTGGATCAAACCAGAGACCTTTTGCTGGAATAGATACTTTTCCTTCAGCATTGGTTCCAAGTCGAATCCACTCTGAGTTGCTCCGAACTTGATAACTTGTGTTTTCAAACAGCTGCAGAGGAAGATATGCCCTCATTCCAGTTTTGTGGTCAATATCCACTGCAAATTTTGAATAGTCTACTCCAGATTCTTTAAGCAAAGCGTTGATATCTTGGGCAGCGTATAATCTCTTTTTTCTTTCTACTTCTACTCTCCTTGGTGGTTTTCCTGGCAGAGTGATGTGTGGTACCATCACCTTCGGCTCTATTACACCAATCTTAGTAGCTACACTCCTTTCCTGTGTCTCCCATTTTCGACCCCCAGGAACATTCAACCGGTACTTTCGTGCGCGTAGAGCCCTGGCCCTTGACTGTGTAAAAGCAGGATTCGGGCCACTGGATACGAAGGAACGCACCTTCTGATTCGACGGCCCTAAGCCCTCTGAATAAAGACCTCTTTGCTTCGATTTGGACATCTTATGTAACAACTATCAACCAGCTTTGCCTGTGTCTCGTTACTCTATTTTTTTTGCGAACCTCCTCTCACCTCCACAACTTGCCCCTATATATCGCAAACGAACACCAGAATAAGAGCTACTTGCTTTTAATTTTAGAAATAATTCATTATTCGATATTCGATGATTGTTCTAAAGATGAGAAGAGCATACGTGCAGAGGAGACAACTACTAAATTCATTTATGTGACGAGAAAACGTGGGAAGAATGAATATGCTAACAAATCCTGCAATATTATTGGATAAATTAGATTGATCATTTACCTCTTCCCCGTTGGCAATGATACCAGGAGGATGCAGGGGTCAATCGACGTGGATTCGGGCTAAAATCTAAGCCCAACGGGGGAGCGGGCGTTACAACCAGAAACAGTCCTCTAGTGAATATCAGACTATGTCTTCCGACCACTCATCTAGAATGTCTTGAAAAGTAGAAATTGTCCAACAAAGATTATAAAAAAAATGTATTTTGTATGTCGCATCTTTATTTTATCCATAATTTAATAATTTACAAACATTATTCAGATTAGTTTATTCTTATGATTTCTTCTTACATGATATTTTATAAAGATACAGTCCTTTTCATCCAAATATTCAATCTGAAAGCCAGATATTATGCACGATGACCACACATATTATTTATTATCAATTGGGATGAGTTCGCCTTCTAAATACAAGTGAATTTATTACCTGAGACAAGATATGTTGCGAAACCGATAAAAAGAGCTTTTGAATGGCTTTTGAATATCTCACACATGACCGGAAAGTAAGAGAAGCTTTTGGGATTACATGCATAAGATTTTTAATTGCAGAGTCCAAATGAGAGAAACTAGAATTGTGTTCAATTTTTAGTTTTACATGTTGTCTCATGTACACAAATATAACCCTACCTTAGAATTTCTTCTTTGTCTCGTTTGAATGCCGTTCTAAAAAAGTTGGTGTTGAAAACTGTAAGAGTTTATGCAAATGAATTTGGTTGGATTTGCTCCCAATGAAAGTACAGATTTTAATCTGTACTCCATTGTTCTAGCGCAGCAGTTTCTCTTGAATTTCATTTTTAGTGGCCAAAAAGAAGATGCTCTTTCACGAAGACGGTAAAGATGATCTGAATTTGCACAGCTTCAGAGACCTGTGCACAGACCGGAAGCTTGTTGTCAGTTGGGCTGCCCTCTACAACAAAGAATGTATGTCGTAATAGTATATTATAGGCTATTCGATGTAATATTGGAAGGCCCTTGTGTAGTTAGATCTGAAACTCAGGTGGATTCAATGTCTCGTGTCACACGCTTCCTCTCGCGTCCCTTCTTTCGCCGGCTGGGCGGTGTTCGCCTCATAAGTAAGATGCAGGGTTCGCTTTGGACACCTCCAATGCTTCATAAATCGCTGCTCTGCCGGCCAATCTCTATTTCTGGAACACAGTTGAGAAGCATTTCCACAGAATCAAACGTAATTTAATTTCCTGACTTGTGAGACTCACATCGTCATCCTAGATAAAGTTTTGCATAGAAAAGTGATTGCCTTTAACATATAAAATATGAATATGATGACGTATACAAACTGCTGGAATTTTCAGGAATACAAAAAGTTCTGCGAGGATGCTTTCATGCTTTTTGGTAAGATTTTTTCGGAGTATTTATTGTGAACCCGTCATCTTTGTACTAGTTTCGATCCAACTAAGTCTCCTCGACATTATCAGATTTGAACGGTGACGATGTGATCGAACCTTATGAGATCGAAGAGGTTGATTATATATATATATATATATATATATATATATATATATATTGTGTGTGTGTGTGTGTGTGTGTGTGTGTGCTTGTATGGGGTGATGTCGAGCTAATACTACTGGTTTGCACGGTTGAACACTTTTGATATTTTTCCGCTAATCAGGCATATAAGTTCAAAGGTGCTGGTGCTGAGCTCACTCGCCTAATCGAGAAGAACAATCTTGGTGGAAAGGTGATAAAAAATTAGAAAAATCAAGATTTAATGACTGTATCATTTATTTACTTTATAAATCATAACAGGGTGTCACTTGGGAATCCCTCGACTTGCTTGATTTGGTTAAAGCTAGCAAAGATGGAAAGGTTTCTTTCAACCCGGACGGCAATATTGAACGGGAGGCTTTCTCAGCCTGGCTTACATCTGCCCTGGATGAATTCAAAAAGATGGAATCTTCACTGGATGGCGCTCAGATCGAACACGAGTAGTAGTGTCAAGAGGAGCGCACGTAGTAGTACAAAGCATCTTTATTTCCCTATAGTTCGATGGTTGGACAACGGTTTGGATCTATGCCAACTGTGCTAGTGTGGTGCATACGATAAAAAAAATTCAAATTTACGCCTAAACGCACATTTTATGATCTAAATTTTTATTGGTAAAAAGCAATAAGAACTAAGATTAGAATATCCAGCGCGCTCAGCTGAACTAGCAGTACATAGCGCATTCGTATAGTTCAGCAATAAATGCGGCTGCTACATCAGACATCTAGACAATGCCACAGCTGACAGGCTACACTAGGCTAGTTGCCAAGATCAGCATGTAGATAATGACAATTTTTGGGGGGGAAACCAAAAAAAGTCAGGATTTTTCCCAGAAGCCATGCTGTGCATTGTGATTGGAGTTGTGTTGCTTACATGTATATAGACACAATGAATGTGAACTTGCATCGAAAGCCCGCAACACTCGCTATGCGTCATCGCAACATTGACTAGTTGAGATGACGCACTCAAAAAGTCGAGATAGCTAGCTAGCTAGGGCGGGGCTAGCCCGTAGCCACTAATAGGCTAGTACGTACGCGCGAGCAGTACTAAAAAAAAATGGATCATTGCTAGATTGTGCGCGCACCTGTACTAGCAGCTAGATTGCTAGATTGTAGCGAATGCTAGAATGGCGCAGCATTTTTTACTTTTGTATAAGTGCGCTAGCTAGTACGTGTAGTGTCCTACATGCAGCAGCAGGCCGCCATGCTAGCATGATTGGTGGCACACATGCTAGCTAGCTAGTCTAGCAGATACGCACACCTAGACACGTCTTTTTATGCAAGAGCTTATGATGTGTAATGATATGGATGACTAATAAATTGATCATATATAATCACATTTCTATTATTTTTTTCAGTGGTCATCCTAATGCATGTAGCTCTAATGATGTCACATTATTTGGCACAGCATCCATTTTTGGCACGCATGCGTGGCATAATTTAACACTGTACAAGTAGCAACCACCAAATGCATATCACGCTAGCTGGCACCGCTCTGCACGCATTTATTATGCTTGAATGAAACGTATACGTATTTGTGTTAACACATTTGTAACGTACATCACGTGCGTGCTCTAGTTCGCCTACTCTGCGTATACATGCGCGGGCATGAACTGGCTTCTGGCAAACACAATTCCATTCAAGACTAATTCTGAAAAGATATTCGCTTTCGAGCTGAAGCTCTGTCCCATCATTGCTGCGTCTATTGCTAAATAAAAATAAAGGAAAAAATTAAGTGATGACCAATACATTCAAATATGTATGCAAAAAAAATCACCCTTGTAAAGAGATATGCTGCAGCAAGTTCTACGTTTCCACCGCTCACTGTGAGAGCCTCCAGAGCCTGAACATAGAGTAACATGCTCACCCCTCACACACATATCACATGAAAGAAAGGAATATACAGCGACAAAATTTAACCGACCATTGCAGGTGAGAATCCCATGCTTATCAGAGTTGCAAGATGTTGCTGTTTCATAAAAGTTGGCATGAGACCACTAGCACCATATTCGGAATCATCTTCATTGCAAAATGATATCATCATAATGATGAAAAACAGATAAGAGAAAAACACCCCACGCTTTTCTCCCTCCTCTTATCACTACGCGCGCGCGCACGCACACACACACACGCACCGGGTTAATAGTCGATGGTGCGCTTCTGTTGCTGTTAGTGCTCATCGTACTAGTAGTCGCCGATACCATTGTTGCTCCTGCTGGTTGTGTATCACACCAAACGTAACCTCCTTCCCTCTCTATCTCTCTCTCTCTCTCTCTCTCTCTCTCTCTCTCTCTCTCTCCCTCACACACACACACACACACACACACACACACACATAGAAAGTTCTAACTTTTAAAAAAGAGTACACGCAAGACAGCATTACGAGCACCATCGACGTATATCATCTTTCAGATATTTCATACTTACATCCACAGACATCACACCTGGTCTAGAATTTGAGGCTGTTGGAGGAGACGAAGCCTCTGTTTCCATGCCAGAAGAAGAAGAAGAAGAAGAAGAAGAAGAACCCCCAACCTTCTGTAAGTAAGTGAACAAACGACCATCTATGAAATATCGATTAATATTGCAAATCGAGTAATATTGTCTCCCTATCCTCCTTCTGTTGATCATTATCAAATTCATTCTCAATAAAGACGGTTGCTGGAACTATAGTAACAAAGTACCTGCTTTTTGCCTCTGGGGCCTGACTGCTTGCTATCAGCAGCAACACTCCTTGTACCACTACTACTACTTCTACTACTAGTAGTGCTACCAACGCCTCTTCCTCCTTTGGCATCTTGAAATATTCCATTCTTAGGAATGTCCTGTTGTTAAGTAGTATATCACTCAATAACTACTATTAGGATCATATATCTACATTGGGGTGAAAAAAAAAAATCTCATTCCTCCTCCCCCTCCTCCTCCGTACTAGTACTTTCTCAGATAGAAATTTCACGTTCTGGCCTTGGATACGCAGGCAATTGTCCTTTAGATCAATACAAGCCTGGTGACGACGGAGTTGATCCAGGCCAAGCAAAAAATCCATGTCCTTGAAGAGGAGGTGGGGAGGTATGAATCATAAATAAAGTCGTAGTGTTATGGGAAACAGCAAGTGGTGGTCTAGTGGGTGGTTCAGCTCCTTCTCTTCTTCTCGTCTCCTCTCTGTTCTACAACACTACTGCCACATGATATTTACGAATACAACAGCTCACCTGATTCTCTAGAATAGTAATGCTCATGGTAAGAAATGCACTGCCGATCTGAATCTGTGCAGCATGAATTCTTCCTGTGATTTTTGATGTACCCACTCCCTTTGCCATGCCTTGCCACCGCTTGTCGATTAGGTGCGCTAATCCGACTTTCTCTGCGCACTTTTGAGACATAATTGTCATCTGGGCACCGCTATCCACAAATGCTTTAAGGGGAACTTTATTCACGGCGCTGAATGAGGAAGAATGACAATGAAGAAAATGAAAATAAAAAGAAAGGATGCAATACAATAATAGGTAAAATATTCGTAGAATTTAACGATGCCTAAAGCTTTCCTACTGTACCATGGAATGTAAAGCATTATGACACTGCCAAACGATTCTGGGTTGTGTTCTATAGCCCTCTCCATATTTTCACGAATATTCTTTTCTCGAATTATTTCTTGGATTCTTTTCTGAGAGTCCGGATCCAAAGGGTTAGCCTATACGGAGAAGTATTATAAATGGCAGAATATTCCTTGTTTTTGGATCACCAACTCACCGCAACATCACATCGTGTTTGAATTCGTATGATACCTTTCATCCTTTAAGATATTATCATAATGATGATGGTTGGTAATCATGGTCATACATGAGAAAATAAAAAAGGAAAAGGAGAACTTCTGAAAATTGCATTGCATGTTGTAATATCTTGTACCTGGAGACGGGAAATTTCCATATCTTCTTTTCTTTTTGCAGCCTCTCGAGCTCTCCTAGTGTATAGATCCGTGTGATTTAGTGCTACATAGTCGTGGTTGTTTTCCAAACACATCGCGATTTACACGATATCATGGCAATCAACGACGACTAACTGAGGGTCGTACACAGCTGCAAAATAATGTGCAAACTGTTACCTTTGTTCAATGAAATATTGCTCCAACATAAATGTGTTATTGCTCATAACTGCCGTTGCCAATGTTGGGTTCTACCACCAACATTAATATCATAAGTCATTGCGTGATGCCAATTATGGGAGTAGTAGTTCCTTTCCAGTCTGTCGCAATCATAATTCGCGAGTTCCTACTAGGTACTAGGTACAGCATACCTGATGGAGAAGCTGATTCAACAACTTTGGATTTCCTTTGATAGTCTCTTGAAGCTGGGCAGGATTCTATCAGAAAGAATGATGATGATGATAATGATGATGGCAATGAAGGTGAGGAGGAGGAGGAGGAGGGGGGGGGGGGGGGGGGGGGGGGGCAGACGTGTGTAAGGCAAGGAATTTCTGATACATGCCAAGTTTATGCTGCTGCATAGTAACAGTCACCTGCCATATATGTTGAGGGATCTGGCTCAAACTCGTTAGGGATTGCGATAGTGAAACTCCTTGGACCTCTGCATGTGTGTTTTAGCGTGTGAGTGTGTGTGTGTGTTTCGGAGTTATAAGTGTGAGGGCGTTTGTCAGTGTATCGATCGACATTGGGCCGAATGCATGTGTGTGTGCATGGTCACTAAATTGATGATATATCACCAGGATACCTATCACATCCTTATCTTGAATACCGCTTTGCTTTATTGTCTTGGTATCCGTCAAGGCAGAACCTTTTTCATAATTGAATTCAATCGACTAATCTGAGCCTTGAACATACTCACACATTGCTGTGATCGATCCACCACCTTTGTAGAAGACTTTCTGATCAGACACCGGAACATGAACTTCTGCTGCTACCAATCGTTTTAAAGTTGAAACCAAAGTATCACCACTCAGTTGTAATGGAAGTACTTTCTCGCCCTATTTGCACAAAAGAAACCAATCATCAAAGCGTGTCGGAGGCCTGCTCAATGGTTATGATGAAACACCTTGTTGAAAACAACGGTGAGATCTAACTTAGATTCCATGCTTGTGTGCTGCCAGGATGTCTTCCAGGTGCTGTGGTTGGGAAGGAAGGAGGCGTGTGGAGAAGGCTCACGCTTTTTAGGAAGAATGAATGAACGAGGAATGAAGGACAAGGAAGAAGAATGAGTAGGACATGTACGTGTATTGAGCGACGTACAAATACTATAGTTTATTGATGAAAACCGCATGGAATTCATGCATTTTTAATATTATTACCGGTATTGATTTGTCGTTATTATTGTCGGGAGTCGGGAGTGTTCGGATAGAGGACATGGTGCCTGCTAAGACCCCCACTACTACTACTACTACTACTACTTCTTTATCCTCTCCGTCCTAGGAGCGACCACAATAATTGAATAATTACTAAAACAAGGAAAAACTACTACAACTATACTTCCCACCACAACGCCAGCTCTTGAACAGACAGATGCTCTCCGTAGTAGCTGCCCAATCTGCTTTCTCCTCGCAATGGTATGCCTCTCCACATCTTCTCAATGCACAAGACCTCAGTCGGAAAAGAATTGCCGAAACTTCTGCGACGACAATGAAGATCCGAGTAAATAGCTTTAAGCAGAAGTTTAAGATCAAGTTCTAATACGATGCCTGATTGTTCGCTTCTCGACCTTAATACGTAGGACCCAAGGCTTCGGTTATCCAGCGCTTATACTCGATATTGTAACAATCCTCGGCGTAGTCATAATCATCAACGTCATCGGTATCAAAAACCAGAATCGGCGACAAATTCTCGTGGGGTTCACCGTTTTCCCACAGAAGTGAGGACAGCGATTGCTCCACCAAGCTCATGGGTTGTCAACTCCGATCTAACCGTCATGGCAGTGTTGATGTTTTCGGCAATGGTAGGACAAGTAATGGAGGACAGGACAAAAATAGGAGCAACTCTGTCTGCACCTATTGTCGCACTTGGATCTACGATGTTGCTTGCATCCATCGGAATACTTCCTGCCATATCTGCAGCATACGAGTTGGTGTGGTCGCATCTAATGCCCTTGGCTGTAGCACTTGCATTGCTAGGATCGAACTTACGACAATTGTTAGAGAAGCAATTCAGAGTTGTACTAAAGGCTTTCGTAATTGGTGCGGTAGGGTCTATTATTGGAACTTTAGTTGCATATTACTTTGTTGGAGGACTGCTCGGAGTAGAAGGCTGGCGAATAGCTGCCTGCTTGTGTGCTAGCTATATTGGAGGATCTTTAAATTTCGCCAGCACAGCCCAGGCAATTGGAATGGGCGGTTCTGGCGGTGTTGATGCTGCTGCTGCTGCTGCGACCCTTGGGCAGGGAAGTGAACAAGCACTTCTTGCAGCTGGAATGGCAGCTGATAATGTAGCAATGGCACTATATCTAACTGTCCTTATGATAATCCCTGCAACTAGACCAGGTGCTGCAGAGAGTAATCCTGATATACTACCCAAAAATTATCATTGTGACAAGGGAAACTGTGATGCT
The DNA here is from genome assembly GCA_000320545.1 of Bigelowiella natans CCMP2755. Taxonomy (NCBI): domain Eukaryota; phylum Cercozoa; class Chlorarachniophyceae; genus Bigelowiella; species Bigelowiella natans. The sequence goes on along the minus strand of ADNK01000266.1, from coordinate 109,593 downwards.
GCTGATAGCAACCAAGGAGAGATGTCGACAAAAATGTCGATAATTAGCTCTCTGGCAACCTCACTCATAGTACTGGACATATCGAGACGTGTAGCATCGGCATTCGGGCAACCGAGCTTGAGTCTAGGGTTAGCAAGTATCATAGCACCACTTTTAGTCCTCATAACCTCCACAGCTAGTTCAAAATATATCCAATCCAAGAACTCTAGGGAACGCTCTGCTGCCTCAAATATCTTCTCTGGTTCTTCAGCACTAAGTGCTGCATTAATGCTCGTGTTTTTTGCTACTCTTGGCGCATGTGCAGATATCAAGGTTGCCATAAGCATGGGCGGGCCAGTATTTCTATTCATTTTGATTCTCCTCCTAATCCAGCTTGGATTTTCGTTGGCGTTGGGGAAAGGTTTGCTAGGTTATCCAACATGGGCAATTTTAGTGGCTGCAAACGCGAACGTTGGGGGCCCTGCAACTGCTAGCGCAATGGCTGCAGCAAAAGGATGGAAATCAGCTGTCCAGCCAGCAATCCTGACTGGCACCTTAGGATACTCGATAGGAACTATCTTGGGATGCCTAATGGCAAAAGTATTGAGCGTCTTCCCCATGATCCAGTGGCCAATAATATGAGAAAAAATATACTAGCAACCACAGCCACCTCCACATGTGTTACACGTGCTTGCGCCTGTGTTATGGTTACATAGCAGCTCTCCATGTAAGTACTAGTGCTATGAGATTGAAATGCATCATTGCGAGCATATCATAGCACATCTAGACATAAACACGCCCTATAACCTCACTGACTGCATTATTCAGCCGATCGATCAATGTGCCAACGTGTTGTCAAATAGGTGTAGCACACATCTAGCAACGTGTTTACGTACGTACAACAGCACAAGCGCATATGTCTTACATAGATGTGTAGCCTTACATAGCCGCCGCCGGCGCACAGCAGCAGTGAAGCGACACACTTGCGGGGTTACGTATAGCACACAGGTTTGCAACTACTGTAAACACGCGCGCATATGTTTGCTCGTTATGGCTTAACTTCGTGTACGTACGCGCGCTCAAGGAGTTGTAGTCGCGATATCTCGCCGCAGGTACGTGTACATCGTACTAGTCTAGTAGTGTAGGGTGTAGGGCAGACGACTACTGAGCACTATACGATAGCAAAGTGAGGCGCTGACCATCGTTCGCATGGTCGAATATGCTGAAGTATGTGTCTAAAAGGTACACGCGTATATCCACGCATGCCATGATGAGACAACAGGTTTTACAGAAAGAATTGTAGTTGTTGTGTTGTGTTGTCGCGTAAAATTCAATTTTTCAATGATCATTTTCATTACAAATTCGATTCTGCTGTACAATGTCGTAGCGCAGCCCATAAATTGCAACGGCACGTTGGCTTAGTACATTGCAGCAGGCGTGGGCAAATAACTCATTCGACGACTGTTGCTGATGTTGCTCGGACGCATGCCCTGTAGCTGGTGACAGCACTACTTGATATTGATGTTGGTCGCACTGGGGAGTCATTTGCTACTCTGTATGTGTTTATCACAATGCACCAGCAATTGCAACCAGACCAATTCATCCACCACCTTGGAGGATCTACACAAGTCTCACAATCGCAGCTGAGACAGACGTTGAAGCAGAGGTGGAAAATCACTGTCATAGCACCAAGAATTAGGTTGCTGTCGTACTTATGAAAAACGATTTGCAAGTTAACTTTTCAAATTTTTACCGAGGAAGCAGCATGCATCTTGGCCGATACATGGCATATTGCAGCAGTCACAACGAGAGCTAATTTGAAAAAGAGACGATTTTGGTTACTTCAGAAGACATGTAACGATGTAGCAGGAAACGACCCCCTTCCAAGGTCGCTGCCCCTTCCTAATGTGTTGATCGGAAGAACAAGACGAATCCATGGGCAATATCCTATGCTTGACCGGTCATGCTCTTCATTTCTGTGGATCTGTGCCAAGAGATGGATCTTCTCATCCTGCTCGTCTACTTCCGTCATCATAATCCTTCGTCTAGAGCCGAAGAAATATGAGTCTCAGAATCGTCGAATTATTTTATCGGGGGACGGACGCCTTTCCTGACGGTGCGCATGCTGGCGTAATCGAACATAATTAAAAGGAGAGAGAAATAGGAATGAAATTTTTGAAATTTTATCTTATGTATCGGTACAAAATTACTCATTTATAAGTATTACAATAGAACTATAACAGATATCTAAAATACCGTATGCTGCAAATTTTGCCAAATTTTATCTAATTGTGTTCATCGTTGTTTTTTCCGTCAAAAGTTCAATCCATTTATGTCATTTTCTTGTTGATAATCATGTCGCAATTTCGTGAATCTGGTGATTCTCTGTTCGAAAGTGGCAGGCAGCGTACGAGCTGAATCAGGAGTAAAATCGGTGCCGTCCTTCATTGCGATAACTAGTGTTTCGTTTTAGACTGCGACATGAGTTATTCATTGACGTAAGATAGTTTTCTTCATTGAATCAACGCGAGTTGAGAACCCCTTGTAGTGCCTACCCCCTAGTATCTTCTAAACCACGCTATCTCACCACTACGTTCGGTAAGAAATGGACAAGGACAATTCAGACGCATACTTGGCCCCTGTAGTTGCAGGGGCCCTTGGATTTGTAACTGGACACGTTACTAAGATGGAGCTCTCGGTTTCCCTTGCGATTGGAGGGGTGTCTGCTATTGCTGGATACATAGCCTCGAAGCAAAGCTGCTCAGGGAAAAGACAGAAAACTCCTCAAAAGTACGTGTATAGCATCATTTAAATTATTTCTACGAGCACTAGAGGAGCTAGTGCTATAAATGGCCATTAGCCATCAGTCGATAAACATCTGCGTGTGTCATTTTGTTGATTTCAGCGACCACGTGGACGATGAAGAAGACTTTGATGACAACGAAGAGGAGGCTGTTGTTCAAACCACCAGCAAAAAGAAAAAGAAGAAAAAGAAAAACGTATTCAACTAATGTGTAAATTGAGTTCGATTTGAAATTCATTCCATTCGAAAATCTGTGATGATAAAATCTGGAGTTTTCAATCAATACTCATGCGCCATCACTATTTAGGCTGGGAAAAATCAGAAGCAGTACAAGCGTAGCAGTTATGACGATGCCAAGCCCGCGCCTGCGAAAAAGGCACCCGAAGTATCTGCGGCAGCAGCTGCCAAACCCGCGGCAGCTGAGAAGGAAGAAGATGAATTTAGGGGCATGAGTAAAAGCCAAGCAAAAAAGGCTCGCAGGAAAAAACGTGAGCAAGAAAAGAAAGCGGCTGAAGCAAAGGCTGCAGCTGAAGCTAAAAAACTCGCAAAAAAGAAGAAACGACAGGAGTTGAGAAAAAGGAAAAAGAAAGAGAGTGGAGCTCAGGCTGAGGTTGATGAAGCGTCACGTATTGCTGCTCTAGAGGATGAGAAAAGAAGGAAGGAGGAGGAAGAAGGTTTAGTAATACAAATATTTTAACGGTTTAATTATAATAATATAATTTTACATGATATATTATATATATATATATATATATATATATATATATATATATATATATCGCCCACTTTTCCCTCTCCTCCAACTCCCAATTCTCGTTCCTGCTCTCTCCTCCTCTCATCGCTCCTTCTTCTTCATCGGTAGGATGGCAGCAACCAAAGGAACATATTAGACGTCAAGCACAGATTGACAAAAAGGCGGCACTCAACGAAGGGAAAAAGGTGGGTTGAACCACTACTGTCAATTTCCTGATAATAATACAAATGCAAACAGAATCTTCTTTAGATGTGATGCTATGGATGGTTTCCAAGCCCGAAATTTGACGCTTAATTATTTGTTGTACTACTACTCGGTATTGTTTGGACAGTCTGTTTCTGCAGACCAGACACAGGTATATGTAAAAGTACCCTCTGCACAGCGCAAGAGAGTATTTGGCAAGAAAATCGCAAATATTAACGCTCTTCAAGATAGACTCGGGGTGAAGATTATCCTCCCAAAGTTGGGTGGCATTCACGACGTCGTAACAATTAATGGACAGAAAGAACAATGTGAAAAAGCTGCAGATGCGCTACGAGAACTTATGGAAAAGGTTAGTCTCAGAAACAATGCATGATACGAAAGCACGCACTACCCCAACAACTAGTATCATCGATGAACTTGCTCACTCTTTTCTCATCATTTCTTGTCATCACCACAACGTTGTTAATTTTGGTCAGGGTTTCTCTCAGTACACAAATCCAGGATTCTCTAGCGCTGTTGTTGAAGTCCCAGACAAGAAGATCGGTCAAATGATGGGCTCTAAGGGAAATTACTTCCGACAAATCATAGCTGATACCGGCGTATCCTCTTTGGAAAAGGACGATGATGCCAAGATCATTACTATCATTGGTCCAGCAGAAGGCGTTGCAAAGGCAAAGGGAGCACTGCTTGATCTTGCAAAACAAGGGTTCAGTGCCCTGACTCACCCATCTTATGTGACATGCGAGTTTCCAGTCGAAGCAGATATGGTCCCTGCTATCATCGGAAAGGGTGGTTCAAATATCCGAAGAATTACCAAGGCAACGCAAACACGCATTACTACTCCCAAGAACGGAAGCGGTGTGTGCACTATTGTTGGCGATTCGGAGAAGGTAAAGCTTGCTGTGGAAATGCTGAAGAACACCATTGCTGAACAGGCAGCGCCATTGGAACCAGAGCCCACTCCTCCTGAGTGGCAAGTCTCAAACCACAGTGAGGAAGACGACTGGAACTGATTCAGTTTAGTGGTGGTGGTGGTGGACCCTGCTTGTATGCATGCATCATAATATATCAGGAGAAATAGATAGACAATCAATGTGAAGATCATCATCATCATCATATCGATCAGCATAATACCACACATCTAGACATCCTTCGCTTATTTGCCACATATCAATCCAAAAATTAGCTATCGATGTCGTCGCCATTGCTGAATTTTGTCATGCGCGGCAGCTCCATATACAGCGACACTACGAGACTATGCTAGTATGCTAGTATGATAAAATCTAGGCTTCTGGCGCAGCATGTGTGCGTCGCGGCATGTCACCACACCACGAGTTGCGATGCCAGTCGTGGCTACTAGACTAGACTAGTAGAGCCTGCTAGCCTGATCATCGACAGTGCACGCCATATCAGATCGCGGGACAGCTAGTAGACATACAGGGGGTCAAGGCTTGTCCACGCCAGCACGTACACGTTACGTGCAGCTTTACGTATAGTTGTTATTAGCAGGCTAGTAGTGGCGCAGTGTCGCACATGCATCTAGCTAGATAGATCGATGTGTACATGACATCGTCGCCGTGCGTGGCACGCGCACGCTACGCTGTAGTGTGCGCGATGTGACTGTGTCATTCCCAAGCTTGGTGGCCTAATGGAATGTTACATGTGTTGCGCATGCACGGCTGCTGACCTGGCTGATACATCGATGTAGCAATCATGCTAGGCATCGCACGCATGGCAATTACACAGGTATAGCTATAGGCAGAGATGTAGAGATGAATCAAGCACCATGAGCAATAAAGGCAGTAAGTCAACATGCCTAGGTACTGCGCCAACCAGTAAAAAGACACTGACAAAATACTTCACTGTGATCGTCGACTTCTACAGGAATGTTGACACCAAGAAGGTAAACAACCAAGGAACACTTACAAACACGTTCGCCCGCGCGCGCGCGGCACGTCGCGGGCGCAACGACAATGCAGAACTTGCAAGCATGAAGCACATAATAATTGCCGAAACAAATAAACACAATCTTAGCGCTGTTGCCGCCGCTTTACATAGCTACATTAGGATCACTATTGAAATTATGTAATTATTTCATTACACCCATCGCCATACAGTCAGAACAGTATTCGATTGTTGCCATCTTTAAACTGATTGATGTCGTGGAGGTACAAACTCATCCGAGAGAGTCCTGAATTATCGACGAAATTTCAATATCTCAAGTTTCAAATTCGTACGCACCACGCTTTGAGCGTTGCAATCTACATATTCCTAGGAAGCATTTTCCTCCTCAAGTGAAAGCACACACACACACACACACACACAGAGAGAGAGAGAGAGAGAGAGAGAGAGAGAGAGCAACAAGATACCTTGTGTCGGACAAGCCATCGTTCGTGCCATATCCGTATTCGGTTTTGTAGATGTGCTGAACACAGTTCAAGCATTATATGTAAGAATGAAGGATGCCAATTGTCACCATGACGATTGTAAATTTCGAAAATGTGTTGGGGGAAAGCACCTTCATCTTTGTCGCATAGAGAAGACAAAACTCCTGGAAATGAAGTTCACCGTCCTGAATCCGAAAAATCAAAACGTGGTTCATTCACTTGACTTGCATTTATAGAAATGGGAGTAACATATATGATGTGAGAGAATGCTTGAATATATACTCAGAAAAAGCCACGGCTGATATGTTCTTACCCTGCTCACATCAGCAATATCATACATTTTGTCGCAGTCCTCTGGGAATACACCTATAAGTTGTCACATCATTCAGCTTGTTTGCTTGGTGTTCTGTGCCTTTGGGTGATACTAAATGTGTGGAGGTTAAATTCATTTAGTTGTAAACAAGTTAGCGCGTCCACACACACACACACACACACACACACACATTTCGCGTGGTGTGTGTGTGTGTGTGTGTGTCCGCATACTGCAAAAAATATCTTCTTCTTCTTCTTCTTTTTCTCCTTCTTCTTCTCACTTTAGAGTTATCATCGCTGAGACACACAAGAAAGGACAACGCACAACGGAGTATTCACCACCTCTCTTCGTCAAAAAAGCCTTGAACTCCTCCCTCGACAAGATCCCATCACCATTCTGGGTGACGAAACGAAGACAGGCTTCATGAGAGATTATTCATCAAAGGTGTGTGCAGCAGAGTACTTGTTGTGTTATTTTCCTCATCAATGGATGATATTTGGCACATGAAATTACACGATGAGCACTGACCACGTCTATAGCCATGTACCCCTCCTTCAGATGCGACATTTCTTCCTCACCAAAAGCACTGATACTCTGCTTTACCTATTATCATTTCACATACATAAAGATCATCGTTCTGTCACATCCTCGTATTGCTGAAGTGGTGATAGATTTCTTCCTCACACCATATGCATACTTAATTAGAGATATGCTACTCGTATAATAGTCGGAATCATTGCTACTGTGAAGTGTAGGAGGAGGAGGTGGAGGAGGAGGAGGGGGATAGCAATTCTGTTGTTTTGTTTCAATTTTTCCTGCTTCTTCTTCTTACTCACTCATTGACCTTTTTGACGAGCCTTTCTAATATAGGTTGGGAGATTGTCTTACAGAATATTAGAGACATCGCCTGGATAGAAAGAAAGAAAATGAAAGAGAGAGGGGGGGGAGGGGATGGGGAAGGTGAGAGCGAAGAAGACGTACAGAGAAATAGATATAAATCATGCGCAATTGCGTATGTCCATTTATGAATGTGTTCTGTTACATGATGATGATGATGGTGATGATGATGGTGATGATGATGGTGATGATAATGATGATGATGATGATAGTGGTGATGCTGCTGTGCTGCTGCTACTGATATCATGCTGGCTAATCTAGCGACACACTAAGAATTAAAGGCACCTGATACAGATCAATTTTATTATTCTTGAACTTTTTCGCCTTTCGAGCTATGTACTGCTTCACAGCCTTGATCTGCAGGAACCGACTTAGAGCTTTGCACTCGTTTATTTCCTTAAGGAACTCCTTCACTTTGACCAACCCCTTAAACCTGTGCAACAATCAGCACTCATTCAGTCATCACAATTGGTTGTTCATGAGGTGGTAGGAGAAACGAAGGGGTAAGGGGGGAGGGGGGGGGGGGGGGGGGTTGCGGATAAGGTACATCACAGTTAAGATAAGCTAGGTCACAGTTAAAGGAATGAACAAATTTAGCCCCCCCCTCCTATCAAGCAATGATTCCACATGATGCATCAGGATCATAACGGCGTACAGCCATGATCGGACATTGCTTTTGCTATTGCTCTATCTGCAATAATCATCATCACCATCATCATCATCATCATCATCATCATCATCGTGTCTGCTGTAGTAGTAGTGGTAGTAGTAGTACCCTCTCTTGGCGTCAACCATATCGAAGATCGCGCATGCCCTTCTCACGTCCTGATGCTAAGTGAATATCAAACAACAACATATAACAACAAGAACAACTCACATATTAGGTCGCTAGCCAAATCTAGTGTCGGGAAGAAGAAGAGGAGGAGGAAACACTTGAGCATCTATATCTTCCTTGCGTGCTTACTATTGCTGGCTATATGATCGCGTCACCACCACAACCACCACCATAGCAGCAGCAGCAGCAACAACAACAACAACAACGTTTGTGCACCTCTGGTTTCCTCGATTCAAATGCTAATGCAACTTGCTTGAGGGTGTGCGTGGACTGATGGGTGCGGTTAGATCATCGTGATGTTGTTGTTGATGATGATGATGATGGTGATAAAGTAACAATAACTACGATACGACGATAATGATGATCGCGTAACTCTTTTCACTGTCCCCTTTTCTCTACCATGATGATCATCATTACTACCTTGTCGGGGAAGCATATTTGGAGAAATTCGATAAACGTAACCCTATGTTGATTAATGTTGCTGTTACTACTATTCCTACGAGTTGTTCGGTTGTTTAGTAAAATGTGCTGCGTGCTCTGTTAAGTTACACAGTGAACAAATACTATCATAAGTCCAACTCTTAGAAAATTCAATTCATTGATCTCTCGCAGGCAAAGCGGGGGAGGGGGGGTAGATGGAGAGACGCCATCTGTTCCCATTTTACTTCTTGTCTTTCATTTGTAGCAGCACATATAATCAATGAGGTGAAAGATTTGATATGATTATTTGTATTGAGTGTTCTCCGTGCTACTGACTGTTCTTTTCCATCTGCGCTGTGGGCATCTACATGGTGGTTCTGCATGATGAATAATAACATCAAGGAGGGGGGAGGGGAGATTGTCAGCGTGGAGAAGGCTCATCTGTGAGAACATCTGGGGAGGGAATGTACCGAGAGAGAATTTTCCTGCATCGCTTTTTCGAGCTCTTCGCAGGATATAGAGCCGTCACCTTTTGACAACAAACATATAATCCTCACAAGCATTATCAAATGCAGCGATCATTTGACTAGTATCTTGAATTTAGAAGAGGAATCGATGAATCCTGCTCCCCCACCCCTCATTCTCGAGTGCGATTATGAACTTATATTTGTATTATAATCAATATTATACCGTTTTTATCAAGCCCAATGAAGAAGTTTCGAAGCTCCATAAGCTGATGATATATCACACACGCACACACACACACACACACACACACACACACACACACATTTAAATAAATATATATATATATATATATATATATATATATATAAATATTAATATATTGAAAAAGCAACGTCCATCATCGATCGTACCAAAAACCGTTGCTACGTTCAACGACTAAATTGTAGAATGAAAGGAATCTTGTATGCTTACTGCCTATCTGAGTTCTCGGCATCTCTCTCTCTCTCTCTCTCTCTCTCTCTCTCTCTCTCTCTCTCTCTCTCTCTTTCTCTCGTGTGTGTGTGGTGTGAGAGAGAGAGAGAGTGCAGGACCTTGGCCTGAGGGATTCCTGATGATGACAAGGCAGATACAGATTTCTCCATGTTCTCCGTGTGCTGCTTGATATTCTGTGTAGAAGATTTGATGATGATGTTGATGATGATAACGATTGGAAGAGGATAGCCATTACCTGAACGACGCCACCACCGCGTTTTATCGAAGAACTGCTCATATTCATTTATTTACAGAGGAGGAGGGGAAGGGAGGGCAATAATAAACAACATGCTATCGTCCTTCCAACGAGACCAATCATAGGAACGATGATAAATGTGAAGAGATGAATCGATATTACTATTATTGCTACTACTGCTATAATATGGTGCGGAACTCTCACTGAGCGAATGATGTCAAATGCAAAGTAGTAAGGAGATACAATGAGCTGCCTTTCACATGGTAACGAATCAGTGTAGTTGTTTCTTACTAATACTTCTTCTTCTTCCACTACGAGGCCGATGACTACTACTACTACTACTACTACTACTACTACTAATACTAATACTACTACTACCGCTTTCCCATAGCCATATTATTAATCTTTGGCAAACTTCTCCGAGATCCTATCATTAAAGTGACAGTTTGAATGCGAGATGATAAGAAAATGTCTATTACGTCTCCACGTAGGCACATACTACAAGTGCTGTGTCTTTGCTTGCTCATGTAATATTAGCGATGATAATAATAATAATAATAATAATAATAATAATGTTAAACTAATGATAATAACTAATGATAGGATTATATGACAATGTGAGGCTGATTACATGACGATGCAAGCATCCATCCATTCAATCTCTCTTTCTCTCGCTTGACAAACCTCGTAACTTCCCCCCCCCCAATCCTCCTGCTCCCTTGGGGCTCCTAATGTTCTTGCTAACGACCGACGGCAGCCTTGAACCTCTTCGAGATGCAGTGTGGTCATATTTTCTATCCTGCTGTATCTACGAGACACATAGCAGCACCACAAGAAGAAGAAGAAGAAGAAGAAGAAGAAGAAGAAGAAGGAAGCTCGTCGTGTGGGCTTGCAAACAACATCGGTGCACGGATATATTGGTATGTCTCAGGGAATGAATCAGTGGGGGATTGGTTGGTTACTACCTTGGCCTTCATATTTACTTTGTGTGTGTCGGATGTTCCATATTGAATCATGTATCTGAGATGGTGGTGATGATGATGATGATGATGAAGATGATGATGAAGATGATCATCATCATAATTAATAATGATGGGGACTACGAAGGGAAAAAATCAATGGATGAATGAATGAAAAATACAAGTGTATGTGTATGCGTGTGTATGTGTGTGTGTGTGTGTGTGTGTGTGTGTGTGGGTGAGAGAGAGAGAGAGAGAGAGAGAGAGAGAGAGAGAGACCCTCATTTGTTCATATATTTAAAATGGTTATCATCATCCTCTATACGACATAAATGCATGCACTGCTTCTTGAGAAAACAGCAGCCTTCAAAGGAATAAGAGAAAAGATATTCTGTTTATTTATTTTTGGCTGCTGCTGCTGCTGCTATAATGCATCATGACCCACCCAGTTGCAATGGGACTTCTGAGAACGAATCTTCGCAATTCTTTAAAGCTTACAGTTGAATCCTTTACATCCGATGCATCAGCAATTTCAAATTGCTCCTTTGTGTGGTCAAATAAGTAAGTTAAGGAGACGTACGGGAACTTGTTTCAAAATGTGAGAGAGGACATGTTCTAATATTTAAAATGTGTTGTGCCAATGATCATTGCCATGAGAATCATCCTTTCTCATTAACATTTCGCTCTCCCTTCCTCTTTGTTTCTCTTTATTCATCTTTAACTAACATTACTACTACTACTACTACTACTACTACTACTACAACTACTTCTACTACCTTTGTAAATTTTTGTATAGAATCCCTGGTTGGGAGAAGGTCCTTATCATTGTTTTGTTGCATAAAAAAAAAATGCACATAATTTGAGATTGTTGATACGAGAGAGCGTTGTAGAATCATGAAGAAGGAGGAAGAGAACATTGAACAAAGGACCGATCATCTTCGCATTTGCCTGTTGTTGCCACCGCAACCACCACTACTAACGACAAAAATATGAGCATCTTCATAGCTTGCTCCTCTTCCTCCCCTTTCCCCCCCCCTCTCCTTTCCCCTCCTCCTCCCTCTTCGCTGAACAAACACCTCCATGGTGAATTTTGAGAGTATAACAAGACAGGACCTAACGATGATGATATTGATGATGATTCGTGACGATGATGATTGATGATAATGAAACAACAGAGCAGGAAACATAGAAAGAGGAGGACAGGGGTAAGCTAAGCTGCAGTGCATCAATCTGGTGGTTGAAATCAGATATGGACTTCATCTCAGCTAATAACGGGTTTCATCATCATCACTACCAACTTATGTTATTATGTTGTAGCGTACAATGTGATACTGCTACAACAACAACTACAACTACTACTACTACAAATACAACAACTATGTTATTACCTCAAGAGCATTGCGAACTCATCCTTCTGAAGTTGGTCATCTTCGTTAAAGTCGAATAGATTGTAGATACACCTTTGGTATGTACATAATATATATATATATATATATATATATATATATATATATACATGTGTGTGTGTGTGTGTTTTCTCCTTCGCTCTCCCCCCCCCTTCCCCCCCTCTCTCCTTCTCTCTCTTCGTGTGCGTGTTGTGCGTATGCACAAATTTACGTGCGTGTTTGGAACATATCGTGAATACATAAATGCTGGGTACTAGTGATTTTGAGGAGCTCCTTCTTCTACTACAATAAATTTTGCTGCTGCTATTACTACTACTACTACTAGTAGTAGTAGTAGTACAACTATAACTATATGCAAACATGCTCGCTCGTCATGTCAGAGAGCGGATGGCATTTATCTGGCAATATTTTCTACGAGTATCAACACTATCATCATCGTTGTCATCATCATCATCGTCATCATCGTAACCATCAATGATTAGCTGAGTAGTTGTGATTATTACTTGAGTTTGTCGTCAAACATTCCATTGGAGAGTATGGCAAGACCGCACAATATCTCTGATGAACGGTACAACAGCAGCAGCAGCAGCAGCAGCAGCAGCAAGGTGACAATCAATTCCTTCTTCCAAACTACTACTCCTTACGCAGTGCATCTCATCTGGCTAAAACGTGTACCTATCATATTTGCCTTTTCAGAAGCGGTGCTTTTTATTTTCTTCTCTTCCCCACTGAATGAAAAGAGACGTAATATGAGGATTTATGATCTGATGGCTATACCAATCAACAGTTCATTACCTCCTTAGTTTGCGACTGGCCCGCCTCTCTGGTCTAGTCATTTTCCCAAATTTTTTGAAGGATTCCGCTGATTGGGTAACGACAATTTATTGAAGGTCAATTGTTGTTATTGCTTTTACAGAATATGTATAAGATACATAGATCATACCGGCTCTCGTCGTCGGGGATTTTGTGTTTTTTGGACTTTTCGTAGAGGGTTGAGCCGTTTTAGGGCTTGTAGCCGGGGAGGCATCTATTAGAATAAGATAACATACAATACAATCTCTTTTCCACGATCTATGAGCTGAATGAGGAAGTAAGAAGGAAATAGTAACTCACCGCCCCCCTTTTTGAACTGCCTTCGTAACCGTCCTAATTAAGATCAAGATTCAGTAATACTCCTAAAATTTAAAACAAAAATAGTAAATACCTTCGGGTGTGTATCTCCAACTGACGCATTGCGTCCAAAGAGGCCCCACCTCGTCTGGATGCTACATTAGGGAACAATAGACGAATAACCGAAAATAGTGACAATTAGATACGATAAGATACTCAGGCCTTAAAAGCTTATGTCAATCTACAGAAAAATGTAAAATAGAAGTATTGATAAAGATAGCCATACCAAGTGAGAAAGGATCTTGGAGAAAGTTTTCTTATTTACGCCGCCCCCAAATCTGTAGGTCAATGGCCTTGTTATCAATTGTTATCATCAAATCGTCGGGGTGGGAACTCATTACGTGGCATCAGAATCTGAAAGCTTTGAGAATCGACGAATTGCCGCCTCAATTTCCGCAGTAGTGTAAGTTGCCTGAAAGAAGTTAATGTTATTCTTGCCTTCCATACCTCCATGACCACACCACTACCACCACCACCGCCGCCATCTTTAGTCTGATTACCATCGGACGAGCACTCTTGTGGAGAATTGTAGGGCATTTTGGAACTACTCCCCCCATCTCCCTGGATACTTACACAGGCACTCACAGGTTTTTCAATTAAAGCCCCTTGGAAAACCGCAGCAGCAGGGGCGGCAGGCTTGAGCGAATATCTTTGCTACTCTCAAGTTCGTCGTCCGCTTCGTCCCATCATGCTCTGTCTGGCAAGTCAGAATCCAGTAACGTAAACCACAAATACATGTGATTTTCCATGTGCGACAAGGATCTATGGTTGAAAACAGAAGAAGACCTTCTACAGACTCAGCTTTAGGTGACACTGTGGTGTTCTTTGTCGTCAGGGCCAAAGTGCTTCCGTTTTCATATTTGCTTTTGTTTCAGGTCAACGCTAATGTTGGCAAGTTTTTGAACCGGAAACTTCGTATAAATTCTAAAGTAGTAGTAGTAAGTAGTAGCAGTAACAGTAGTCGACATGAGCAAACTCGGGTAACACTCCTGCAAGACAGGCTTCCATTCGGAACTGCTCCCTCGATCATGGCTGTGTGGCCACGTCACCTTCTCCTTGGCATAGGACTTGGAATATGGTACCCACATACATTGCATAAGTTATAGTTTTGACCCTGAAGCATCAACGATGTCATTCCAGGGTTATGAGAAGGACTAGCTTCGTTGAACTTGACCCCGCTTCCTGGCAGGCTGCAATCTTCATTACTTGCTTGTACTCAAGGTTTAGTCATACCCCATTGTTTTGACGTTCGAATACATTTGGTATGCACTTCGTTCAGCGTGTTATACATTACTATTGGGGTGCTGGGAATGCTTCACGTTGGAAACGAAATTTTGGGGAAGAATTCGAAGACTGGCCAGCTTCCCTTGTGGTCTCTCATCCTTTTCTTCCCCTTCCACACTGTAACAAATTTACCAGCTTCATTTAGGTTGCCAAATCTAAAACTGTGTTATGTTTAGCTGAATCATATTCTAGTTCGGATGAAATATGGAATCGAGAAAAATATTAAAGGTAGTTTAATATGGAACTTTTTGGAAAATCTAAAATTTGTCTATAATACTTCAAGGGAATCCTCCCGCAAATAAGATTCTTGATAATCTGTACGTCGGATCACTTTTCTCACAGGTTAAGTTTACAACAATCAAATCATAGCCTACATCATTTGAGGTATAACGAAAATTATCTAAATCCAGGAGATCGCCGACGGTGGCAATTTTCGTTGGGAGGCTGTTGTCGACCTGACTGCAGAATTCTCTGTAATGATTCATGACAGAATTAATAAGTTTCTCCTTGTAACGCAGTTGTACAATATTAAAGGAACTATGTGACTGCAAACGATACCTCAATCTGCCTGTACATGATGGCAATCCACCAACGTTGGAGCAATTCGATCATGCTGTAGATTTTGTAAAGGTTACCTGGAGTTAGGATGATAGGGGTGAAATGAACTGACAGGAATCTATATTACAGGAGAACATCCTGAAAGGCGCCGTTCTGATTCATTGCGCATATGGCGTTGGTCGTAGTGCAACTGTTGCCTCAGCATGCATTTATGGCATGCAAAAACGTCCCGGAGTTCTTGAGGCTTTTGCTGCAGTAAAGGTAAAACCACTACTAGTAGTAGTGCTAGTTGTAGTAGTAGCAGTAGTGGCGATGGTAGTAGATTGAGGGACTCGTAAAGTATAATACCGTGAATTTTGGACTTCAGGCTAGTCGAAGCATGTGTCGACTGAACACTGGGATGCGGAAAGCACTGGTGGAATACGAAAGAGAAAGGAAATTTGCATGATGCAAACAAATGAAAAACATGGTGCAATCATTAGCTCAAAATAAAACTAAAAATATCAGAAAGTGTAACAATGCAAAACAACGACCCCGTTGTGGGAATGAGCTACTTGGTGCATGCAAATGGAGAAATCAGAGGATTTGAAGACAACGGCTAGGGCACACGAGGAAGAAACTACACAATGAAATGGCGATTCATCTAAAGCGACATGTGCATCGTCGTCACTCAATCTGTTGAACGCATTGTCGACAGCCGACAATGTTGACAACCGACAACGTGCACGCCAAGTGCATGCACGCATGCACACGCGCACGCAGTTCCAATGACTTTGTTTTGCATGCGAGCGCCACGCTGCAGCGTCCACACAAGTGTGCTGAATCTGACCAAACATGCAACAAATCGCGGGCAGGGCGGACCTGTGATTGCAAGTTGCCCACTCTGACATTGTTGGTACGCATTTCAGCATTGACATCACTCAAGCACGCACAACGTGACAAACAACAAACAGCTGCGTCGTGTATACGTGCTGCAGCCAGTGTTCTAGTGTTCATTGTGCATCACTTGTGCCGCTGCATGGTAGATCTACACTACAGCTAGCTAGGCATGAGAGTATTAGATTGATGAATAGATTGAGAAGGAGGGTGAGGGGGGGGGAGATAGAGAAAGGAAGAGATAGATAGATAGAGAGAGAGAGAGAGAGAGAGAGAGAGAGAGAGAGAATATAAGAGACAGCAGCACTTTAGAAAGCCTGCAATGAGTAGATGAAAAGAAAACCCAACCACGTAATAAGAGGTAGTACGTAGAATCATCAACACCATCATCATCCTCATCATCATCGTAAATCGTACTAAGTTTCATGAGTATTGAATTAGCAGCTGTAAATGAGTTCAAGACATGATACGAAGGAGATGACGATGGTGTTAGAAGGTAATCGACATCAATTATTATAGTATCGTAGCAGTATAGCAGTAGCAGCAGCAGCAGCACTACTACTATTAGTAGTAGTTGTAGAGGTAGTTGTGGTAGTGGTCATAACAATAATACTTTGCTCCCATTTCCTTTGCCATCCTCGCCACTAGTACATCAGCGGAGTAGTCCGATGGGGTGCAAGTCAATGTGCATGCGTCCTCCTTCTCCCCCCACCCATCTCGCAGAACAGCAGCGAGCATGGCCTCGGTGATGACCGTTTTGCCTGTGTCAGGAGGCCCAAAAACAATGAAAGGCCCATAGCGGGATTCGCCATTGCCATTGAGGCGCGTTGTTGATCTTGGCTACTGCTGCATTATATTGCGTTTCACATCATCACCATGATCGACTGGATGGCATCCGACATGTGTAGAGCTAGAGAGTGCAGAAGCAAGCAGTCTCTAGTCATGCATGTGAATGCATGGAACACACATCTATCGTGTCATTATCCAGGTGTGCGGTGATGCAAATGCATTGCATTACATTGCCTAATTGCGATGCCCGCATGCTTAAGGATGCAATTAACAACATGTGTGCTTAGCTGCTTAGCTACACTTGCTAGTGCATCAAACAAACGCGCACGCCGCTCTACTTCTTCAAGCATGAAAGACATCACAACAGAAACGAACAATGTGCACAATTTGAGCATGGCCGCTGCTTTGCATGGCTACATTAGGATGATATAATGAGCATTGATAAGATTTAATTTAATCATCACACCCGATGCACACATATGACTCTGCTATGTGCCGACTCTATGTACATGTGTCACATACATTAAATGACATGCTACAGGGCTGAGGCAATGAAAACATAGTCCTTGGTATATTCGAAAACATTCTTGCCGTCCCTTTGTTCCTGTCTTGGTTGAGATTAAATAATGTCGTTTGTTTTGGCATCATCCCCCACGAGCATCGGTTCATCGAACAGAAGTTCGCTTGGGAAAGAACGATGCCGACCAAATATAGGAGGACAAATGTCACTTGATCCAGTGAATGATTTTTGATGTTCGAATTCAATTTCGAGATCTCTGAGTGATGGAAAAGCTGGTGAGTTGATTTCAACGGAAGGGATGCCATCTGCTGTGGTTTTTCCATCCTACGTTCTGCTGACGAGGTGAATCCCTGTACGTTCAAACCGAACTCGTTTCGCGCTTCCTTCTCCCGATCCAAATTGGAAGATTCTAAGGCATACTGATCCAGTGTATCTAGTCTGAAGCAAGTTGGAGTATCCCCGATAGATACTGCATCTTGCTTGCTTCTCAAATTTTGGCCAAAGAGTTGAAAAGGGCCCCTTTCGGAAGATTTCCCCCTTTTCCTTTCATCTATATCTTCATTCATGGAAATGGTAGATGTGTCGTCGTCAATCAATTGCAAAGGAACGGAAGAAATCGAAGGAAATGTTTCCAGGTTTCCCAAAGTGCAGCCATTTTTTATCGAGCCGTCTCTTTGAGTGGGAAGGGTTCGTTGTTTCTTCTTCAGGCGCTCGCCTCGACCTGTTTCTAGAGCTTTCAATCGATCCTCCAATTTTTTATTTCTCTCTACCAATTCAAAAACCTTATCCTCCAAAAGCTTTGTTTTTTCCTCCAGAAGGTTGATGTATGCCTTCTTCCTTGCTCGTGAAGTTTTTGCAGCTCGTCTATTCTGCAGTCGACGACGGATTTTAGGATCTGTCAAAGCAGCAGCTTTTTCTTCTTGGGTACATGAACCGTTCTCGAATTCTACGGTTTTCCTTTTCCGTCCTTTTGCTTTCTTCTTTTCTCCATCGTCGCTGTCGCCGTCGCACTCAACGCCACATTTCCGGTTCTTTTTCCTCGGTTGATGACTTCTCTTTATTCGATCACTACTGTCGTCGTCCCCATCGTCGTTTCGGCACTTCTTCATCAGCGTGTCCAGCGCAGGTTTGTCCAGGCTCAGGAAGTGCTGGAAGAGGCGATCTTTATCCATCACTACGGACAAGGTTAACTCTTTGGATTCTGACTGGCCTTTCTGAACATTCTTATGAAATTATCAACGAGCTGCGTTTCCACCAAGCGTAGGTCGCAGCGGTTGGAGGATTTTAAGTGGCGACAAAGATTATTCATCAAATTTCACCAAATCTAACAACTCATTTATTACTTTTGTAAAGCTCAATGTCTTAAAAGTTTGTGATTCTACGTTTTTCACCAAAAATGCCAAATTGGTGATCATTTCATGCAAAACCACAACGTTTCATTCAAGATGTCTGGAATTACCGATTTTCATGCTTCGCTGACTCAGCACATTTCGTGAAGAACTTTCTCCGAACGTTTCGACCATCACGATCAAAGGGGATCCCACGCGGGGTTCCGGCGAAACCTCGATACAAGGTAAGACATAGATTTCATACTAGGAAACAACTATCGGTTTGTGAAAATGAAACAAATGACCTGCGATGCCATGGAGAGATGCCAATACCACCTGGATTTGCCAATCTAGAAATTTTAATCTCAGCGACCGCTCGTCGCTGTTGTCAGGGGTTCACGAAGTCAATCTTGTCCTTGCGCCAAATTCCCTAAAACCCGCGACGGAATATGTATTCTCTGCTCTCGTTACTACGTCAAGTGCATCTACAATACCCTTTCTCGTGAAGATCCAGACCAACGAAGCCCCACGTCTCGGGACTTGCGGCTCCTCCCCTGCAGTCGGAACGGGATTAGAAACAAACTTCCGGCTAGCTTGTTCTGGGTGGACTGATGATGACCATCCGCTACAATACAAATTTCAAACTGTTCGGTATTATGGGAGCCTCCCATCGGATAGAATATATAGCGATGTGTGTGCGAATAGGTTCTTGCCAACCTATGACACCGTCCTTCCAGCACCTGCTGGGAGCGGAAACGATGCCTCGGCCAGGTTGGAGATGCGAGCAATTATCATGGACGACCTGGGAGCGGAAACTTACAGCCAGTTCTTCGTCAATGTATCTAGACCAGATAATCTCAATGTGGAGATTGAGCTATCAAAATTTCGGGACACAGTTGCAGACGGAGATCTACAAAGCTTCACGACTCACGTGTTGCGCTATCTGCCGATGGTAGGATCAGTTCCGACCAGCAGCAAAACCTCCTACAAATGATCGCCTCGGTTACCCTTGACTCGACCTCCCAATTCGAAACTCGTGCGAAGTCTATTAACGTGGAAAATTCAGCGACGTTGGTTCAGGCAGTAACAGCTATACTATCGCCTGAATTAAAAGACCATCTCTCGAACCAAGCCCTTGATATTCTCACGGACGTCACGAAGATAGCCGCCGACCGCGATTCTTATGGGGAAAACCCTCGGAACACTCTGATTGCTTCAGGGTCTGGGCTGAGAAACTTGATTTCATTACATTCCAAAGAGGTATCCACTGGCGCAGATTTCTCACAAGGATTCAACCCCAATCTTGCAATGAAGGCGGATGCAGTGATCCATAGCTTATCTCGCATGATGCTAAAAGATGCTGTGATTGGAGAAGACGAGAGAAAGCTTTCCTTTCCTGGAGTGAAAAATGACTCAATCCTTCAAGTGAGCGGCAGAGTACTGAAAGGCGAGAGGGTGGGGAACACCGCATTAACGCACAGCTTCACAGGAGCTACTGTTTCGTTTCCCGAAATCCCAAACGTGTCAGGCTTTGCGCAAGCTGCGCTGAGTTTCGTGTCACTCATGAACGGAGCGATCTACCCGACTCCCCTGAACGCATCTTCCGCCGGGGTGGCTGTCGTTGAGATCAGGGATCCGAATACAAATAACAAGATACCTGTTCGAGGGTTGGAAGACCCTATTCGGTATACGCTACCTGTGAGCCAGAATCAAAGTCACACCGAAATGCTGCTTCGGGAGGGTTGGAATTTCTCGGCTGTTTTTTGGACTGGTAATGAATGGTCGACAGATGGAGTTCGGTTCGTGAGACTTGCCGAAAATAGAAGCTCGGTCATTTGCGAAACTACTCACCTCACATCTTTTTCCAGCCAGATGAGACTCAATGTAGAGGTCAATACGATCTCGGCATCCGATATCGCGGATATTTGCTCTATAGACCCAAGGAAAAACGTTGTGGCAGCTCTTTTATATTCAATTTTTGCCATATACATGGTTCTCTATATTTCTTTATGGGCTACTGATAATAAGGACGCGCAGGTCACTGCTCTCACCCACCAAGGTGAAAGAGACTTTTGGCGTCGCGGAAATCAGGTTCGGAAGCTTCACGCAGAGGGCCAGCGCTCGTAGAAGAATTTTGGCACATCATTCAGATGGGGGTTGATGCAAAGGCATACGTGGCTGTCAGTAGTTAGTCACCACCCAGGAGACTATATGAATGCTCGGAAACGATTGACGATCCTCCTTGCGTTGACACTGAATTCCATGGTAGTTGTGGCGCTTCTGATGGACACGAGCAGAGTTTGGCCTTCTGGTCGGAAAGGCAGCTGTTGCACTTTTGGCTGTAGTCTTTAGCTACCCTCTTCCCTACGTGATAATCCTCGCTGTTCTATCGACCCACTCCGGATGGTTTAAGATAAATTTAAAGCCTAGGTCGTCATGTCTTAATCAAATTCCCTGTCTACTCCTCATCTTTTCCCTGTTGGCAAACGAATATTATGACGGGCTAAATGTAGAGGATGAGGACACCAACGGCGAGAATGACGACAACGGTAAAACCGATCAGGATGAAGACAATAATAGAGATTTGGATGAGAATGAGGAGGAGGATGAAAAAAAAAATGCTGTAGACGCCAAAGGTCTCATCGTTAATACAGCCGCTACGACAGTCGGCTCTCAGGTAGCAATGAGCAGAAACGATATGCAGAAAAATTCAGCTGTTCGTAGCTCTTCACCACAAAATTACGAGAGCTGTATGAATCTCTTGGGTCATTCAATAGATTCGAAAAACACAAAAAATGAGGGGAAATGGGCAAGTAAACGAACATACAGCATTCTCGTTGAGACCCACAAAAGAGATATCAACAAGCCTAGCATGATTCTAAACTTTTCAACTAGATTCAAATTCATCGAAAATCAAACGTGGTCTATGTGGGATGCATTCGCCTTTACAGTTGTGTTTGTGTTCGCGATTGGCGCGATTTTTTTTATCTCCGTACTATCCTGGAGGATGCAGAAAAAAACTGCTTTTGCGACGGTCAGATATACACTTGTGACGTTCGGGCAAGATTTTGCGATGAGGATTCTCACAACAGCCTTCATCGAATTTATCATTATAGGTCCATGTGCCCTAGGTTATTCTACGTACATATCTAGAGAAAATGATGACAATAGCGATGCTAAAAAGATGATGACGTCTGTGGAGTCCGTGTGCGTTCTCACATTGCCTAGTGACGTAGAAACTTGCAAAATTGATCGCAGCTTGCGTGTTACTGAGGTCATCCAGTCTGGCATAGGGCTAAAGGTTGGATGGTATATAAAATCGATTGAGGGCAGGCAAGTCCACAGCTATGGCCGTTTTCGCCGTGTTCTTCGAAGAATAGTTGCACTCAAAAGCGAGTTTCAGATAGAACTTTCAAACGTTTCCTTGAGCTCCACAGCCTCTAAAAGTGGTCTGGGGGCGGACACAATCTCTTGTCGCTTGGATTCAGAAAATGCTCAAATTTCCCTTATCAACAAGGACAAGGACGAAAAGATAGAATTTATCACCGATATGCCTGGAACAGTCAATTCTGATAAGCCTCTAGCTCTTCTCGACAGCAGCAATCACAGTGAAAAAAGTGCACATACGCCTATATTTTATGAAGGGGAGAGGATCTTCAACCACGATTCAGGCTGCTGCAGCCTAGAACTGGACAAAAGATTGTCCGATAGGCTACTACAGAGTGCAAGTCGTGAGCCATCGACATTTTCTCAATTAGAACGTGAAGATGTTAAGGTTAAAAGTGGAGAAGATAGTGATTCTACCACTTTCTCGCAACTAGAGCGTGAACCTGATGTGAGTGACGAGCCTCTCATCATCACGGCTAAGTTCAATTCTCTAAGCGAAGCAGCATTTCAAATGCATCCTAAAAGAAATTCGGTTTTGAGTGTCCGTCCCGGGGGAGGCGCTGATCTGCATGGAATCAAGAGGGCTATGGCTATCAAGTCAATAAATGGCACAGAAGTTTCAGAAGATCCAATGCAGATGAGAATTTCGCTTCGTACCTGTGATAGGCTTAACATTGCAGTGACAATAGTTTTTGTCATTCCAAATACAGATACCTCTTTCGATACGTTTCCTTCAGATGATGAAATCAATTATAACCAAAAGTCTACTCTGAAGGAGGAAAAGTTACCCACAACCCGAGGTAATGGTACTACCCTAAAGGGCATTTCGCTTGCTACAAAGTCAATCTATGAGCGTGGAGCCAGGTTGCAGGCCTCAAGCATGAAACTCTCAAGAGAGATTCGTAAAAAAACTGAGAAATTTAGAGGCAAGCCAAAGACAAGAATTAAGAAAAAAAAGAAAGTTAAGTCTCCCACTAGCAACTCTAACATGCCATCAGTTTTTCGGAGACTGTCCATGGCGACAAATGCTACGAAGAAAAGAAAAGGCATCGAACGAGCCCACTAGCCTAGCATCGTGCATACATAGTAGTCTACGATGTGCGACGACTTCGTCTGGTAGTGCAACAAGTGTAACATAGTAACATGCGAGCATACACATAGTTTGATCTAGTAGATCATGCAACAAAATGTCGCAACAATCAATCAACACAACTTGATGATAATGATGATAATAACAATGGCTCGATCGCTGCGTCATTGCTACGATGATGACATGTCATGCAGCAACGATGCGATGCGATCGTTTGTGGACGACAGATTTCACAATGGACACTACAGCATGAGAGGGATGTGATGAAGTAGATTTTCAATGTTCATCCTAATGTAGCTATGCAAGGCAGCGGTCACAACGCTCATGTTGCGTCTATTCGTCTCAGCAATGATGTGAATCAAACATTTGAAAGCATCCATGTCCTAGCTGTCGT
This sequence comes from Bigelowiella natans CCMP2755, assembly GCA_000320545.1. Lineage (NCBI taxonomy): Eukaryota > Cercozoa > Chlorarachniophyceae > Bigelowiella > Bigelowiella natans. The sequence goes on along the minus strand of ADNK01000266.1, from coordinate 86,045 downwards.
TGGTGACAGTATGCTGCTGCTTTTCTAGAATCATTGGATGAATTTGGATCATCTACTAAACTACATCCAACTCTGATTTAATAAATTACCGAGTGACACGATAAGATGATATGATATTCTTTAGCTGTAAATAGAATCACTGTTCACATGCCATCGTTTTGACTAGTAATTTTTTAACACAAATGTAGACATATGTGAGAAGAGTGCATTCACAGCTGCACATCTCAAGACATGCACTGGCTACTTGTTCATTGTACAATGTAATAAAGCCGTGTTGTCCACCCAGTAATGCCTAACAACATACAACCGTTTGTTAGGAGAAGAGTCGTCACCCTGTTCTTCCAGCCTTGGGTGGATAAGGCAGCCATCAGCGAGATTCCGGCGCAAACTGGCACCTAAAACAATTATCATAGGGATCAAAATTGGCATAGAAATAATATTTTAATCGAAGACCGAGTAATATCAAAACTTATATATATATATATATATATATATATATATATATATATATATATATACATTTATATTCAAAGCCTTGTAAACTTTCACATCCTTTCATGAAGGGCGTAAAATTGAAAATACATTTCAAAGACTACCGTGAACAATGGAAGTGTAGTTATAATAACTTTAGGACCACGGAGACCGGTAAACTTCGGCTTGTCGAGAAGAGTTCGGATCCATGGTCCGAAAAACCATACGGTCAAGAAGGGGGCGAAAAAACCCACCATGCCCCCTACGAACATCCACCCGCTCTCTGATATTAATCCGTAGATGGAATTGTAAACGAATCCCATTAATTTATCCGCCATGGTTCGGGACTTAGGCCTTTTGCTTGGTTGATGTTTCGTATCGATTGGAATGTTTGGGGGCTGGGTTGTTTGGGATGATGATGGTACACGCAAGCGAGTAGTCATGCAGCCGGAGAGAGATACCTCGGGATACTTCTCTAAACGGATTGGTAACGACTGCCTCGCAACAAAATAGAGGGCATTTTATAGGAGTTCGTAAATCGCATCCTTGACTGCACAGCTGTAATTAATACTTCACGAAGAAATCCTAATAACGGAAATCCTAAAATCCATAGATATTGTTGGTGTAGATCTAGCGTTAATGTTGTTGTTGTTTTTGTTGTTGTGAGATGTCAACTAGAAAATTAAGAATCAGAACTTTTGAACACATGAGCTATTCTATCTAACTTTGTGTGTAGATGTAGGAACAACAACAACAACAACAACAACAACAACAACAACAACAACAACAACAACAACAACAACAACAACAACCTCTGCAAGGTAACGAAAATCGAAACGCAGAATGGAGCCCGACGTGTATGCAGCGCCAAAATTTTGGCTAATAGGACATCCGTTTCGAACAACATCCACTACACATTACTGTTATATGATGATTTGTAGTTAGACAGTCAAGGATGCGACTCTATAACTAACTGACTAACCAACTAACTTGTAAAAAGCAGAGTAATCGAAAAGCTTCGCTTTAGTCTTACCCTTTATCATCATAGGGGTTCTAGAGCCGATTGCGATGCACGCCCACACCACGAGGACCATATGGCAGAGCAGCTTAAAATTTCTGCCTTGGCTGCTTTAGATGTCACCGCAGTAAACGATGAAGAAAATAAAATTGAGAAGTCGGAAGAGCAACGGAAGGGGGGGCCGGAGAAAGAATCCAAGCGTCCGCCGAACATTGTTGCTGATTTGAAACAAATGGATCTCAACGTCAACAAAACGAAAACGAATAAAAATACCCCAAAAAGTAGTAATAGGAACACTGATGAAAGGCGCACAGAAGAGACACCACAACTCCAACTCGCTTCTCTGCCCATTGTACCGGTATGCTTTACAACAGCATCAGCCTGTCCCCCCCCCCCCCCCCCTCTCCCCTACCATTGCCAATATTTTAGCATCCTCTCCACTACAAAGAAAAACTAGAAATGGATATGAACTTATGTATTATCCACAAAAAGGGTAGTCCCGAGGTTAGGAGGATGCAGAAATCTCTCGTCCAGCAAACATCTAGATTACTCGCTTCATCAGCAAAAGGTTGCGCACGACTCCTCCTCGCAACTTTTTTCATCACCACTTAGCAATGCGTACAAAAAGATGTCTTTTTTACACAATGTAGGAGGTGATCTGAACGGAATAGAAGATATGCGACGCTATGCAAACTATGCGACACAGATACGTCGTCAAATTATAGCCCAATGCTTGGTCTTTGCGCAAAGTTCTATAAATTGTTTCCTGGATGAGAAAAAAACATTTCGGGAAAAAATCGAAACATTTGACAATGAGGACCGCAAATTCGCTGAGAAGAGAATGGACTGCATTCAACCTACGGTAAATCACAAACAAAAAATATGGCAAACCAGCTGCTGTGCCTATCAGAAAGACATCTGTATATCTGGCGATGACATCGAAGTGGTCATATATAGGTTGGTGTTATTGGTTGCGGAAGAGTTGGGAAGAAGTTGGTCAACAGCCTCCTAAAGTATAAGGTAGTATTTAGTGTATTAATTGAGAAGGGGCTAATGTAATTATGAAATCTGGAGTAGATGTTATGCTTGAATGAATGATTGCTGAAACGTTCTTTCAGCTTTGTCGCTGCCGTCCTATTGTTTCCTTTGGTGTTATTACTCTCATTTGGAACTACTCGACGTACACATAGGTTGTGAGTCCCAAAAATCTCCTAGTATCAACTCGGCGCCCTGAAGAACTATACGAGTTGAAGAAACTGGGCGTCCGTTGCTTCTTCGACAATCCTCGGTACGAACAAGACGATAGACTATTCCTCTCTCCCCCTCTCTCTCTCTCTTTGCAACACGCGCGCGCACACACACACACACACACACACACACACACTGTGTTTGCTCTGCACAGCTGCGATTCTGTTTCTAACTGCATATTGCTTTTACTATCTCCCAATAATTAATTAGTTTGATCGCAGAAAGCAGGATAGTGTTTCTTTGTGTACTTCCTGACCAAATGCAAATGGTGTCTACTTCATGTTCCAAGCTTTTGGCAGCGGCCTCTCGGCTGCAGGTTTGTGAAAATAAGGCTAAAATAGAAGAAATACGACGACGATGCTATTCTGACTTCAACAATACTAACCATAAGCCGCCGTGCATGCAAGAAGGATCATTCAAATGGATGAAGAACAGGATGATGAAGCTATTTCTTCCCTTGTATATCCTCTTCTTCTAGATGGATCTCATGCCAGGCGAACCTTTTGGAGCGCGCTCGCCGACATTAGGGTCTACTTCCCCCACTAAGAATCCGGCACAGATTGCACAGGAACTCCGCGAAAAGGCCCTCTTACCACCAAAAAAAAAGTTGGAACAAGAAGAGGATTACGTTGGTGGTTTGCAATCAAGACGGGCGTCACAGAAAAGGAGATCCACTAGTGGCGGCTCAAACGGCTTTATCATTTCTCGCAGATCGCATAGGATGACAAAATCGCGTCATCATACCCGACAGGCATACAAAGGTTAAATGGAACCTCCCCTCCCCTAACCCTTCTCCCACATAAGGCGACACAATGTCTCCCGACATGACGCATTACATATTGACTCATAGAATTGGGGTTTGAACATTATTTTCTATTTTCCATCATGATCAAAGGACCCGGAATGCCTGGAGGAGCTTTTACATTATTCTTCTCGACTAGTAGCGCAACAACAATTAAAAGACTAGCGTCGCTCTTTAAGTCTCCCTTTATTGCAAGAACAAGAATACGTATTCCGTACCAACTTCCATCATCAAAGAAGCAGCCGATGTCGAAAGAAAAGAGTATTGGAGCGCTGACGCAAGATCTTCGAAATCGAGCCTGCGAAATCTTAGTAAGCCTATCAAACTAGATTCATTATTGAGATGATAACATACATGATTATGTTGAAAAACATAATTATTGCTGCTAATTTTAGGCAAGATTTCTGGTAATGGAAAATCGGTTTATGAACCCATCAACTCGCAAAGCTCGCACCGTATCTACTGGTAGAAGCAGAAAATGGTCGGGGAGTACTTCGGATATTCATCCAGGAAGAATAGATGCTAACCCTGGACAAAGGCTTGCCCCACTGATAGTATGAATACAAATTTTTGTTTGCACAAGCGCGCACACACACACACACACACACACACACACACACACATATCAAAATTTATGTAAATTATACATCTATGTCTACAATTTGTCACAAATTTTCTCCTGATTACGGGATTCTTTCGTTGGAATGCACTTAATTGTGCCAGGAAGGAGATGGATTTCCGTCGCGGAAAGGGAGTGATTCTAGCCAATTGAGCTCTGCTTACAGTGCAGATAAACTTCTAGTCTGGCAGAAGCTTGCAGAACATCACATGGGAAAAGCGTTCTCGAAATTTCATGAAGTCCTCAATAAGAACACGAGCTAAATAAAATTTTCTCACCGCATAGCCGTATTCCATCACTGAAACACGGTCAAAGCGGCATGGCATTGTTTTTCACATGCAAGGGATGTCTAACAGCTCGCATGTACAAACGTGCTATTTGCACGACGATGAACACGTCAGAATCGAAGCGCAGGCGCCACCCCATCCAAACCACAATCAGCGCCAGCGATGCGTCCCAGCAGCGCATCTTGGAATGCGATGTCACGATTGCATGTGCTCTCTGCACGCCACGCTAGCACGTGACAAGCTAGCATGGGCACACCTAGACACAGCACTCTGCATGCTAGCATGAGGCAAGTGCGCGGCGTGAATCATCTAGTCATGTGCGTGTGTTCGCCAGCTGCTTGCATGCAATGTGTGCGCACGTGCTGATGTCAGCATTTGAACGAGTCCATTGTTTGATTCTTCACGACGGCTCGTGTTCGACAGCTCATTGTGTCACCCAGTCATTCCAGCATTGCTCGCCAGACATCAGCCATCATGATCATCATGCAAGTTCATCATTGGCGATTCTGAGCCACCAGCACATCGAGCGTCCTCGATCGCATGTGATGCTCCAGCTTGCCAGCACTGTGAGTGATGATCGAGTCTCAACACTGCGCAATTTGTGCGTCTCACCAGCTTGGGATGTTGTTCGTTCCTGACCACCGTCAATCTTCCGTGGCTTTGGCGTCTCCGCCTGTGTCCCATCGTCCTCCATGTCCCCTTGCTTGTGCACATTGAACGTTGAACATTGAACAAAGCATTGATCAAATCCACATGCGCCAGAACCACATGGGAACAATGAACAATGAACAATGAATGTAGCGCGTACCACTACGCGGGCACAAGTCACGTGCGACAACAAAGGGGTTGTCGCGGATATAGAATATAGATAACGTAGATATTAATACAGCATAGGCACGTGGGTTCCGGCGGGACTCATGGCAGCACACCGGAAGTGTGCTGCCCCACGTGCGGCGGCATTCGCGAAAGCTTCGCGAATGATTACGCAGTGCACGATTTAATAAAAATATAATCTTTAATAAAAATAAACACAACTCTTCAAAAGGAAGCAAACGTGCCTTTCCCCCCCCCTGCCTACTTGTGCACGTAGCGCCTCGGCCTGTGAACACCTTACGCGCAACAACCTTTGGCTTCCACACACGGGAAACGATTTGACTAACAATGTCACAGCAGCTAGAAGAACAGCAGGACTTTGGCTCGCAGGCCGTGCAAGGGCACGAGCAGAAACAGGAAAGGAAGGGCGATACGGACGCTAAGGAAGGAGGAGGAACACCTCCACAGGCACCGCCGGGACCAGCACCCGGGATTAAGAAAGCAGATGCAGCAGCAGAGGCACTGGAGAACTTCTACGAGGCGGACGACGAGGACGTGGCCGCCGAAAGCAAGAAGGTCGTAATGGCATTACGAGCCTTGCGACCCAGGGCGAGCAACTACGCCAAACTGAAAGTATCGATAGAATACAAGTATCAGACACATGATGTTTGGGCAGCTATCATGCAGGACATCATGGATTACGAAGCAGACTTACCTCCAGAGTGGGCAGCTTTGTTTAGGAACGACGGGGGTCTGGGCGCCTCGCGGGGGACGACCCAGAGCACCGTCAAGCAGCAGCAGCCGGTACAGCGGAACACCCAGTTCATGTCTGTTAAAACAGCACCGGTTATGATAACGAAATACAACGGGAAAAGAGGTGAGGCAAGGAGGTGGTGGAAGAACGCTAGGAGTATACTCTGCGACTTTACCCCTAACCCCACCGAAAACGACAAGCTCAAATGGCTAGCTATAATAAAGCAAGCCATGGACCTTTACGAGACAGGCAGGACCCGGATCAGGCAGCTAGAGAAAATACACACTACAGTTAGTGGGCTACGAGACGTTGAGGCGATAATGAAGGCTTTTGTAAATGAACAGGATGCTAACTCCCTACCCCAGGCTATTAGAAAATACAGAGCAATGATGCAGCATGAGAGAGAACCTGTTAGAGACTTTGCCACGCGCTTCCAGGATATGATCGACGAACTACATGATTTTAATTACAACACAGGTGATGATCAGGCAAGGTTTGAAGAGTTCAAGTTAAAGATAAAGGAATCCACTTACGTTACGGAGAAAGGCTACACCACGATGGAGGCAGCAGTGCAGGCTATATCCCTACGCGAGCAGGAGCAGGACCGCAAGTTTACCAGCCCTAAGGTACCTGGCATAGGAAACATTAACGCTATTAAGCCGCAGCGAGACTGGTACAAGGACAGGGAAGGTAACCGACGTTGCGGATACTGCTCACGTAAAGGGAAACACACCGCTAAAGACTGCAGAGACAGGAAAGAAGGACGACCCAGGATGACGATCAGGCAGCTCAACGAACACTACGAGAAGTTAAAGAGAAAGAAAGGCAGAGGACAAGGATATAACAACAGCAAATGGCAAGGCAGCAACAACGGGAAGAACAATAAATATAAGAACAAAAAGCAGAACAGTATCAATGCTATACAGCAGCAGATAAACGGAATATTAGATCACCTTAAGCAGGCGCCGACGAAGACAGCAGTACCAGCAACGCAGGACCAAGACAAGCCCATGACCCTAGACGACATAAAGAACTTAGGAGTATGCAACATTAATGACGAAGACGCTAACAGGACTATCAAAGTTGCTATGACCAAGGTTAAAGTTAAAGACAGCTACGGAGACTACAAGAAACTACCTGCCCTTTGGGATAGTGGCAGCATGCCGAAGTCCTTCATAAGCCTAAGCACAGTAAGAAGGTTAGGACTATTGGATCAAGTGACTAAGAAAGAACGTAAATATGCTCAAGCAGACGGAAGCTCTTCCATGAAGACCGTCGGTGAGCTAATGCTAAAGCTACAGATACCTGGCAGCGACGCGGAGACCCAAATCAAGACCCGAGTAGCCATGACTTTATCCATGGAACTACTCCTCGGACAGGATGCCCTAGAAAAATTAGGGGGGATCATATCATTCTACAATCACAAGATATACTTTGCTAAGTTGCCAAAGAAGTCAGGCAGGACCATCAGCCAGAACATGATACGGCTTGACGAGTGGACCTCTGAGTCAAGCGTTAATGCGTTAGAGTTTATGGACCTAGCGGACAACAAGCTACCTACACCTACCGAGCTACGGAAGAAGAACCCCGGCAAGACCATCCGACAGATAACGGAGCTACTGGACAAGACCCCCCCAGCTGATGATTGGGATATCGACAAAGGCAAAAAGTACATTAATAAAATATGCTGACTATTTCAGCAGGCTGTTCGAAAAGAAAGTCCCTACCCAGGTCACCCCTATGGTTAACGCGATTACCTTCGAGGACGGCGACTTCCTGCCTGAGCCAGAGGAGCTCCAGCACCTTCAAGAACACCTGGATAAATACAAACACAAGCATGAGGTACTTAGTGATAGGATATATGTATACACTAATAATGTTAGGCGTACCTACGTGCCACGGCGGACCAGGGGAGCCCTTCTCTTTACCGCCCATGGACCTGCACACGTAGGAGAAAACCATATCACTGCTCTACTCTACCATTACTACTGGCCCTACAAGCTAAAAGAGATAAGGACATACCTGCGTGGCTGCAGGTGCTCCAGCTTGAAGGCGGCAGGCGTCGCCACCAAGGAGTCCAGCAAGAGCCGTGCATCTAAGAAAATCAAAGCAAGGAACTTCTTAGATATCGTGCAAATTGATGTTTATAAGTACGATGGCTATCACTACCTTACCTTCGTTGATGTGGCCACTGGAAAGTGCTGGGTTAAAAAGATTATCAAGGTCAACGTTGCTAAGAAGAACAAAGGCTTATATAAGCAGAGGCTTACTAACTGCTACCGTACCTGGGAGTCTGAGCTCCAGGCTATCCCTGATGAAGTTAGCATAAACAAGATACCAAAGAAGTTACATGTGGATAATGAGACCTCTCTTCTACAGCTACCACACCCTAATATTGATGCCTCACCTGTATACTATGCCCAGTCCAACTCCAAGGTAGAGCGACTCCACCGCACCTTGGCCAACCTAAGCAGGATAAATAGCACCACACCAGACAAGATACAAGGGTTAGTAAACGACACCTTCACGTCTGGGGGAGGTATCAAGGATAAGGAGAGGGAAGAAGGCGACGACAACGACGACGATACCGAGAGCGAAGACGAGAAGGTCCCGTACGATGGCCGAGTTCTAAAGGAAGGACAGTATGTTAGGGCCAAGGTAAATCTGAGATCGAGAAATAAACAAGACCCCTTCTGGGGTGGCGTTGCAAAGGTTACCGAGAGGAAGGGGAGGAAGCAGTACTACATCTATGATGGGAACAGGGTCACCTTGCGCCACATCAGTCACCTAAAGAATTATGATATCGGTGAGAAGCTCCTAGAGGATGTTAAAGTAAACCCTACTGTGTGGGAGCGAGCAATGCCTTGTTTAGGACCCCGACCTAAGTTCGATGTGGAATATGGAAACAATAAGGTCAGGGTGAACGACGATTGGCGCATGAAGATTGTCTATCTAGGCTACCCTGGATTACGAAATATGGAGAGGGTAGCTATGAAAATAAAGGACGGAAAATATCAGCTACTCTACCTAGCTGTTCCCGACTTACCCTTTGAGCACTGGTATAAGGTCCTGGGGGACCTTGATGCAGAGGGCTGGTATGGACACGAACCTAAGGACGAAGGTGAGTTCTGGGTAAGCGACAAAGGAGATAAGGTTAGAGAGGAATCTATTACCTGGTGGTTGGTGAAGTTCCGAAAGCGATGAAGGTCTAAGGGAATAAGGAAGGAAGGAAGGAGCAACGTGACTTGGGGGAGGTGTAGCGCGTACCACTACGCGGGCACAAGTCACGTGCGACAACAAAGGGGTTGTCGCGGATATAGAATATAGATAACGTAGATATTAATACAGCATAGGCACGTGGGTTCCGGCGGGACTCATGGCAGCACACCGGAAGTGTGCTGCCCCACGTGCGGCGGCATTCGCGAAAGCTTCGCGAATGATTACGCAGTGCACGATTTAATAAAAATATAATCTTTAATAAAAATAAACACAACTCTTCAAAAGGAAGCAAACGTGCCTTTCCCCCCCCCTGCCTACTTGTGCACGTAGCGCCTCGGCCTGTGAACACCTTACGCGCAACATGAACAAAGCGTTGATCAAATCCACGTGCGTCAGAACCACATGGGAGACAGGCGTTTGCACGCAGCAGAGCCTCAACAACACTCGTTGCAAGGACTTGTGTCAGCACCCTGTTGGTGATGAGACACAAAAACCAGCTAACAACCCATCAGAGGCTCCAAAAAAGCCGCGTGAAGGGATGAAGTTGCCATGGCTGTCCATCTGAAGCGCCGGAGCCGGAACAAGGGATGAAGTTGCCATGGATGCTGTTTGTTGGTGCCGTTGAAATGTGAGTGGATTGCAACTGAAACCAGCAATTGGAGTGGCGAACAGCAGCAAAATTGTCAAGCAGGACAATGGTTCGACGGAAAGCCCTGTCAATTTCTTTGTCAGTCGAAGGGACACCAGATCTGGCCCCCAAACAAGCAAGGCAGAACTTGTCATGAGAAGACATGGCTGAGAAAGCACGCAAAGTGACAACATCATCATTGGCATCAGGTTGATGACGAGACACTAGGTGACGAACCCTGTTCCAAAAACGGTCTCTGATGTCAGGCGTGTGCATGCAGCAGATTGGGGATGTTGTTATAACTCGAGAGACTCTCTGGAGTTTGTTTGGACGTGTCACCATCTTGGCATCTGTCCTTCCGACAGAAGATAAGTGCTCGTATGATTGTTAGCACGAAGAAAAATGCCATGGATTTACCAGTTACGACATCATAGAATAAAGGAACTTTCCGACTACTTAAACTTATTCTCCTATCTGAACGATGTATTCCCCCCCCCCGAGATCTTGTAGTAGAGTCTTTTCTTTCAAATTTTGCAGTGTATCTTCATACCCAAATCGACATAATGAGTTAATTGTTAGGAATCAAGGTAATCGGAACGATCGAAGGCACGGAGGAGGCCATCGCAACCACCACGTACGATAATACCTACCTCCGAGATTATTACTCTTGATGGATTATCATTATCATTTACATTACCTTCAGGATAAGAGACGCACATTGAATTTTCGAGATATAGGGGCTACACTATCAGGGTTCGATAAGCTTCAGTTCCCGAAACGACCGGTAAAGCCACTGGCAGTCGGTAGATTGCTACGTTCTGCAGCTTTTGAAGGCTTAGTGGCAGATGCGAAGAAGATTGGAAATCCGAAAACTGTCATCAATTTTCGCATGAAAAAGGATCGTAACGTTTTCGGTGCGCATTCGGTGTATCTACCTCTTCCCAACACCGATAACGTATACGATGTAACCAGCTCTGAGGTTCAAGTTTGGCTGAGGAAGTTGCTTCAAGTTTTGGCCTCTCCCACGCTCGAATTCCCTGTACTAATGCACTGTAAGTCTGGAAAAGACCGAACAGGCGTCGCTGTGGCGGCTGTTCTTGTTGCACTTGGCTACTCTGACCACTACATCCTTGAAGAATTCTCCATAACACCCAGGTCAAATCGCTCGAAGTTGGAGAAAACGTTGCTGGACATGCGCCGTCAGGAGATATTTTCTGCAATATTCATCCCGGAAGTGGTGAAACCTCTGGTTGCTGCAACTACTATTACGACAACAATGACAGGTTTGAGCGGGTCTTCTTTCGATACCAAATTAGCAAGTACAGGACTTCCGATTTCCTTTCTTGACCAGAAATCGTCCATTGAGCTGGATGTAGATCTCATGGGTCCGTACGGTTACACACTCGAGCAGATGATGGAACTGGCCGGTCTCTCGGTTGCTTGCGCAGTATATGAGAAGTACAGCAACTTGCAAAAATTTGGGAACGTTTTAATAATCTGTGGTCCAGGAAATAATGGTGGTGACGGGCTAGTAGCGGCGAGGCATCTCTGGCATTTTGGGTACCGCCCTTACGTCGTGTATCCTAGAAAGGAGGCGAAAACCGACTTTCTTAAGGCCCTACAGAAGCAACTTGCTGGACTAGGTGTTAAGATCGATACTCAAATGCAGGATCTCAATGCATACCCCCTGGTTATAGATTCAATGTTTGGATTTAGTTTTAAGGGAACTCCACGCGAGCCTTATGGAGGAATTATCGAAAAAATTAATCAAAGTAAGTCGATTGTGGTGTGTGTTGACGTTCCAAGTGGCTGGCACGTAGAAGAGGGAAACATATCTGGTAAAGGCATAAGGAATCCTGATATGCTAGTATCGCTCACAGCTCCAAAGGTGTGCGCTAAGCAGTTCAATGGTAGGTACCACATGTTAGGAGGCCGCTTCATACCACCAGGCATCGCTACAAAGTATAAATTGGACCTCCCGAGCTATCCTGGCTCACTACAATGTGTGGATATTAGTTCGTGTATACCAAAGGAGCAGGGAAAGGAAGTTACAGATGCTAGCAATGAAACAATTATAGTTATGGCAAGTGTCAATCCGAAATTTGAACTAGGAAACTCGGTAAGTAGGATTCTGGCAAGCTCATCGACTCTTTAATACTATTGTGTTTTATTTAATTCTAACAAGATAACTTAGACCAAAATGCAACTGTGCACGCCATATCGAGGGCCACCAGCTGTTGCTACACAGTATTAATTAGTAATACTGCATAGATATCGTTGTTCGTACTCTCCGGTGACTACAGCCTGTTGTGTGCGCGCTAGTGCGTCTCTGCGTGGCAGTGTAGTGTGCATCGCATGTGTAAGCTACATAGCTAAGTACAATGCGCTTCGTAACTTCTATTATGCATACGTAGTCATGATGTTGCGCACTTGGACATGCGATGATCGAACTACGAGTTTAGCCTGTAGCTATAAATGCTATGCCAGCCGCCATGAGTAAATGTAGCTAGGTACATATACAAGCTATAAAGGTGCATCAGGCTTCGCGCACGACCACATTGCACGCAACGATAAGTACATTTACTGAATTAATACTGATCTTGACCTTCTTCACGCCATGCGCATCAAAATGAATCGAAGACCATTTCGTCATCAACGCGAAGATTTTCATCTTGGCCTCGTCCATATAAGTGTTTCATCAACTTCATTCTCAGTATCCTGTGGGGCGAATGTTTTATATATCAAGAGTGAAAGACCGCGAAATATAATTTGTACCTTTATAAGCCACACTTTGTGCGTGTCATTCGATCTTTTTGGGTCAAGTATCCACCCATTCAGAAAGAGAGTGTTAAAGTGTTGATCTTTGTAAATTCCAGACACCTCCTTGCCTGGGGTATTTTGCCACAGGACCTAACCATAATATCTTCAGGATATCGATGAGATCATAGCATTAGGCTTGTATGTCAAATTGCGTGTCTTTACCTGCCGGCCAATGACGTAGGGTCGCTCAATATCCCCTCTTTATTTATTTTTAAAGTCAAAAGCAGATAAAATTATCCTAATTCAAAATCTTTACTGAAATTCTGTGGTCCAGTTCCCCTGCAGCGACTGGAGCTCTGTTTCTGAAAGTGTTATCTATGTTGAAGACTCTTCTGAATTAATACATGTCGAATCTGACTTGATGGCTCCACTAGGTCGATTCTTGCTCGCGCAGATTCAATGTCCTTTTGCGTATTTTGAACCTCCTAAAACGTCAGCGATGAAACAGAATTATAATATCATTATCTTTTGGCCTGACTGATTTAGTAGCTTTCGCTGTGGAAATTTTGCTTCGAGAAAGTATCTGGGAAGGGTAGTATTTCGAAAATGTTGCGGTGATACAGAGAGATATACCTTCTCGTCGCTGTCCTCAATATTGTCCCATTTTGCGTACTCTTCGAAGTTACCAGCTCTCAGCCTTCGAAAAAGTTGTCAGAAAGGCAGTTCAGGGTCCCAAACACCATCAAAATTGCGTTTTAATCGACCTAAGAAGACCCCTGCGTATATTTGAGAAAGGCCATACACGCTGTTGCGGATTTGATCGTGCACTCCCGCATTCGAAGGATGATCCCAACTGTGTCGTTGTACATAGTAAGAGAAAAAAGATAGGGACGCCCATACACGGTTTGTATGAGCGTCTTCGCTCGGTTGGCAAGGAGGAGGCAAGGGTTGACGACGTTCGGTAATGCAGCGAGATAAATTGACTGCGAAGGCATTTTTAGAATATATTTTATCGGATAAACTACTACTCTATTCACGAATCTATCAAGTGTACTAACTACTCAGGAAAGGTACTGAAGGAGGAGGATACGATGCGATGAATCCCATTTTTGGATAATATTCGATCGAAATTAAACCAATAAATATAATAATACTGGTAGATCTAGATGGAAATTTTAATTGAAAATGCAGTCAAATTATAGTAGGCGACATGAAAAATAGGGCTGAGTAACAAATCACTTGGCCCAATCGAATGGAGTCTGGAAAGTAACTGAAAGAAACTTGAAAATGTTCATCACACAAACACATGAGAGGGAGGGACTCGAAGGGTCGATTATTGTCTGATACCTTTTCAAAATTTGCTTCAATGTAAGTAAACAATTGCAGCGTAAAAGTCTATCTTCGTTAGGAATTAGGCGTGGCCGAGTTTGGAGATGGCTTCTTCACAAACAATAAAGCTCGATGTTAAGCAGGCAAAAATAGCACAGAAGAAAGGTCGCATTTCACAAAAATGGGAAGCTGTAAACCTTATTAGTTTTAATTCTTCAGGAAAGAAAGAACCGGAAAAGGAGGAACCTGGGTCCCCTCATCCAAAGGAATTCTATGATGGAAAATGGAAGTACAGCAATGCCCCCAACGTGAATCAGCGGATGTGTGTGGTAACCCTCACAGGTAAATTAGATCACAAAGAAATGATAAGCTATTCAACAGACAAATCTAATATTTTAATTTTAAATCGAGAGCTGCTAACTAGATTTATTCTTCGTTCGTCGGATTGAGCAGGCCTCGGATACGAAAAGCAGCATGCGGTTGAAGCGTCAAGGAAATATGAAGACTCGAGAGAAGCAGCAGACTATCTGGTGTGTAATGTTGCTGTCTAATATTCGTGCAAGATTGTAAGCAGCAGCAATGAGGGGCACCCATGAGTTAAAACACTGAAGTTTTTGTTGTAAACACACACACACACACACACATATACATACACAATAATACATGTAATTATGTATCCAATCGTTATAAAAATACGAATGATATACATATCTTCCTGTGTAATGAAGAAAAATCTTACATGAATGTTTTCGTGCATATGAATAGACCTCTGCAGGCTGTGCGCCTCAAGATCTGCCGAAGGTCTATCAATACCAAAACAGCTACGCTTTTCATTTCCCAGATATATATTTTATGTAACTATTAAAATCAATCGAGACCAATGATCTCCTCGCGATGACTTAAATCAGGGTTGCTCATGGGTGGTAGAAGGTAGGCTGATCGCAGGCAGTTTACCCTCTAAAGAAGCTGCTCAACAGCTCGCATCCAGGCTAGCAGTGCGGTAACACCCAAAATCGATCATGTTGATGAACAAGACTATACGATTGTCCTGTATTTCCTTGAGGATGTGCGCAAGAATGTACACAGGAATTTAGTAGTTTTCCCGTTAAGAACGCACCTTCGTCTCATTTGGCTCTTCCTCAGGGTCTTCATAAATCTCATGGCCGAAGACGAATGGAAGTCGTACCAACAGATGGTAATAACAATTAAATAATATATATATATATATATATATATATATATATATATATATATATGTATTAGCAGTATGACGAAAGAGCTCAGTTTTCTGGCCAAAGAATTGTATGGGCCGCCTCGTGAATGATCTAAGAAATGCATGTGCGCACTCCTCCTCCTAAACTACCACTACTACGACTACCGCAGGATTTAGACTATGAAACAGAGGCTCAGAACGTGACCAAGGTCGAGCTTACCTTCGACCATTCCTTTGCGATGAATGACTTCCATGCAGATGCAAAGACGTTGGAAAATGCTGCTAAGGTGATGTTGTTTCTACAGTCACTACTACTAATACTACTGCTACCACCACCACCACCACCACTACTACTACTACCACAAGGATTCGAATAGTACAAATTGTTGCAATAACAGCAGAGATAGAAACTAATTAGATAGATAGTGGAAGGGGCCAAGGTCTGGTATGATAATGTATTGTCCATCTCAAATAAAACTTCAATAATAATAAATGATGAGCAGTAAAAATCGCTCACATGACCAAACAATAAAACTCATTTTTCCTATCTTTATCACCATCATTAATTAGTGCATCAAAAGACATCTCGACAGTGGTCGAAGGGTGTACGTTCATTGCGGATCTGGCATTGGGAGAACGGGTGCTCTTACGACAACGTTCTTAGGGCAGTACTGTGGATTAGACACAGGTAATGTGAGTTAACGCGCATAGTATCTCTGGAAAGCTAGAGAAGAAGGCTTTTCTTTCACGAGTGTAGCCTACTGCGAGCAACCGTTTACTTTCTCCTTCTTACAAACAGAGACTTCGTTTCAGAGAGCGGGGGAAATCTATTCCGAGCGATCAGCAACTGTGAAGAGAATTCCAGAGACGAAAGAACAGCTGATGGCAGTTAAAGAAGTTCTCTTTGACCCTGTGGTAGTAACCAGAAGCACTTTGGGGCACAATTTCGAAATGATTCTCAAAGTCATGTCAACATAGTACCTCAATTGAAATTGCTGCTTTTGTATTTTTTCAGAAGGCGAATGACAAACATGCGCAGACGATACAGAAACTGTTCGAGAGACCGAGTGACTACAACGGCGAACAAATAATAGATTATGCCGAATTTGCAAGAAATGTGAAGGAATACATGGATGCGACCGACACTGAAAACTATTAGGACATCAGAGTGCAAAATGTATTTGAAACAGTATTAAACACATTGTACGTGGACCATTGTGCTTAATTGGACACATCAAACAAAGCTCGGGGATTCGACGTGCTACAACTCGCGCTTACTTGCACTCACGCTCTCACTTAAACCTGCATGCTCACAACGTGCGCGCGCACAGATGCATCAACACAATTGAAAGATGCTAATAAGAGCGGAAGTAACGTGTGAAAATGTTTGTTGTGGTGCTGCTGTCGTGCGTGTGTGGCATGCATGACTTTGCATAACTAAATTAGGATGACAGTCTTAAAAATGTTGTGATGTTTAATGTGATAGCAACAATTAGAATTCACATGCGATTCATGACATCCGTCTCGCATGTAGCTGCGCGAACGGTAACATGCCGCCGGGACATGTGCATGCAACATAGCGCAGCCGCACATGCAACCATGATAGCTAGACACAGTAATAGGACATACAATATGTCTATCATAACTAGACACAGATGGTTGGGCGTGTATACGTGCGCAGTGAATTCTAGCACACGCTTAATAAGCTGACCACGTTCCACGATGCAGCGCTTGCTTATCTGGTGGTCGATCACGCGCAATCACACATGCACAACAGAAACAGTATTGCAGTCATCAGTCAAGATTCATTAGTTTCATGATCTAGTGATGGGTGCAATTGTGACGTCAAGGCAGTGCACACAAAGCATTAGGCATTAAAATCATTTGCTGCCAGTAGTAGCAGATAGTTTCAAGACGAGGTGCAAGGTTGAAGTGTGAGAATTGTGCACAACTTTGCACTTTGCTAATGTGTGATGATCTTCAAGCTCCTTTCCGGAAAAAATGAGGCGCTGCAAGTCAGGAGGAATTCCTTCCTTGTCACGGATCTTCTGCTTCACAGTGGTGATGGTGTCCGTAGATTCGACGCCCAAAGTGAGCATCTTACCAGTCAGAGTCTTCACATAAATCTCATGATGGCTGCCTTTGAGGGGGGGGAGAACCAGGTGAAGGGTCGACTCCTTCTGAATGTTGTAGTCTTCTAGCGTGCGACCATTTTCAAGCTGCTTTCCGGCATAGGTGAGGCGCTGCTGATCAGGATGAATTCCTTCCTTGTCCTGGATCTTCTGTTTCACGCTGGTGATGTGGGTATCCGAAGAATCGAGGTCCAAAGTGATCTTCCCACTGTTCAGAGTCTGGACATAAATCTTCATGGACATTGTTTTTCCTTTTCCATCACCATATTCATTCATTCTTTCTTTCCATCCTGTTTCAATTGTTATTGTTGTGCCAGTCGTTACTGTTATCTCACTACGATACTCCACGTTTAGAACAACATGTCAATTTGGATCCTGCGACATGACCGCCACTGCCAATTCGTTTTTTAAAAAATATTTTTGGTCATTTTAGGTGTTGGGTTTAAAATCATACAGGATGTGGAGGAGGTTTACAATTTGTTATTTTTTCTCGGTAAAAAAAAGGTTCTTTCATGTGCATTTTAATGATGACTAGGAAATTTTTGCAATCAAGCGCTGCCGCACACTTGAATTCGATTCCGTTTCCAACTGAAGTTCACCCGAAATTTCCAAACTTCGGCTCGGCAGTGCTCGAGAAAGGCAGTCGGTGCTGAATGGCTAGACGCAAATTGGGCGACGGTAGTTTTAGATAGTTTTGAGCTTATGTTTTTGTCGCACATCAAAATTCGCATCTACTTTCTTCATTCTGCGGGTTCCGCAACGGCGGGCGCGGGTCCCAGAAGGCACAGAAGAATAATATGTCAAGGATACGAGAGTCATATTACTTATTTGATCTGGGCCTCAGAACTCAAGAAGAACAACAATGTCGACAATTACCAATACAACAACCACTATGACGAAAACTGAGCAGAATGGCGACCAGACGAGGGAGCCTTCGCTCAGTGGAAAGAGCAGCAGAAGCAACACTTCCAGTGAGAACCATGACCGGTGGCACGACGACGATGATGCAACTCGCAAGGGACGGGAAAATGCTAAAACAGAATCCAAAGATAGCAACGATGGCAATACTGAAGATGGTAAAAAAAGTAACAAATTTGGACCGGTAGAGTCCTTTGACAAGATGGGGCTTAAGACGAACGTCCTGAGAGGGATATATTCCTATGGTTTCGAGGAGCCGTCGCCGATTCAGCAGCGAGCCATAATGCCTATTATCGCTGGGCGCAATGTCATAGCACAGGCACAGGCTGGTACAGGTAAAACAGGGGCGTTTGTCATCGCCGCCTTGGAGAAGATAGATACAAAGATCCGCGAGACGCAAACTATCATCGTCTCGCCTGTGAGAGAGCTAGCACGTCAGAGCCATACGGTGGCGACGTGCCTTGGAGATTACACGAAGATTACGACTCATCTTTGTGTTGGAGGGAACAGGTTCTTCGACGATAAGGATGCATTCCGCAAGGGCGTCCAAATAGCGATTGGTACCCCAGGGAGAATCTTCCACTTGATACGCGAAGGAGTCCTACGAACAGACGACGTGAAGATGATCGTCATCGATGAGGCAGACGAGATGCTTTCACATGGCTTTAGGGAACAGATTTACGATATATTCGAGTCTCTCAGGAAGGACGTTCAAGTTGTCCTTGTGTCGGCGACGATGCCTGAGGAAGTTCTCGAGCTCACCCAGAAGTTTATGAGTGACTCCGTCGAGATCTTGGTCAAGGAGACAAGCCTCACTTTGGATGGCTTAAAGCAATTCTACATAGCTTTGGATCAGAGTGACTGGAAGCTTCCGACATTGGTCGACTTGTTCGACACGCTCAGTATCAATCAAAGCATCATCTTTGCCAACACCAGGCGAACGGTACAGTGGCTAGAGGACGAGCTGACCCGGCGAGATCACGTCGTGAGCGCAATCCATTCTGACCTCAAAGACCAAGAGAGGAGGGATGTTGTAACAGCCTTTCGAAATGGAAAATCTCGAGTGTTGATTTCTACGGATATTCTAGCCCGAGGGATTGACTTTCAGAATCTAAGTCTAGTGGTCAATTTTGATCTTCCTGGAAACAAAGAGAACTACATCCATCGAATTGGTCGAGCAGGAAGATTCGGTCGCAACGGTGTTACGATAAACTTAGTCACCAATCGCGATGCGAGCACCCTAAGAGAGCTGGAACGTTTCTATAACACCAAAATCGAGGAAATGCCTGCCAATATCGCTGAATACATGTCTTAAAATGATCACTAAATGAAACGGCTTGGATTATGAATTGAAATTGAAATGATGCAAGGTCAACCTACGACCATTGAATTTAACTTTATCACATGAAAACCTTTTTGGTACTGATTTGATGATGCACGCATGAATTACAAACGTAAGCGATCAAGGCACCACGCAAGCGCATCAATGGAGCGTACAATGCGAAGCGATATGCACACGCTTGCTTAAAAATGCACTAAAATAATAGCAATTTGGAACACGTTTGTCAGCTCAAAAATACGCGGAACGTTGATGATTTGACGTGCAAGGATCCATCATGTTGCGTTCGATCTGCCGAGACAATGTAGCTGCACACATAGATGCAATACATTTGCTGACGTTGATACCCCACCCACGTGCGACTAGCGATCAGCGTCAAACACATGGCACAAGGCGTACATGCATGTGCCGTAGCATCGTGCCGCAACGGCTATGCACACATCATTGCATCTTGGCATCGCTTACTTACGAGCATTGGTGCAATTGCATTTTGTGTTTCATTGTGCGTGACAAATTTACATGCTTGTTTACATGAAAGGAAAGTTTGTATATTGTCTGTACATCGAGAAGCACCACTAGAACCATCAGTGGCCTCAGATCGTCGAAGGAGCTAGGTAGCTAGTGTTGCCGATCGGCATGGATAAATGCAGGTCACCTCAGCTAAATCGCAACCTCAGAGAAATTAACATCAACCCAGCGCATCAAACTCTCGTTTAGATCCTCGGGATTGTCATCCTGTATGCATTGAGAGAAAATAATTAAAGATGATGGCGACACACAAAATAGACGCACAAATCCGGAGTTCGGCTGTTAAAAAGGTCACCAATGCATCATCACATGGAACTTCAAATGCGGTAAATGCGGTATTTGTTTTAGTGTATCATTCTTCTCATATATGGTACCTGAGGGCAGTGGCCAGCTGCTAGCGGGACGTAGTCGCACTCCAGCCCACGCTTATCGCAAATACGCATTATTTGGTGGGCCTACGAGAACAGCAAAATAGCTATTAGGTGTAAGTTGCATTTTGGAGACTCTTAGGATTTAGAGTGTTTTGAATAGTTGTTATATGTCCCTTCTTATGCAATGAAAAACAATAAAATGAAAACGTTGTAAAATAGACTTTTTCACCTTCTCCGGTTGCATCCATGGGTCTTGCTGACCCCACAATAGAAGCACCTTCATATCCTACGTGTACATCATTATCATCATCATCATCATCATCATCATCATCATCGTAATTCATCATCGTCTTCTTCTTATTCTTTTCGCAATGTCGGGTTGAAGATGCAACTCTCAAAAAAGCCAGATCCCTATTGCTATATAACGCTCAAAGGAGGACCATTCTCCACCCCCCTGCTCCTCCTCCTCCTCCTCCTCATCATCATCATCATCATCATCATCACAATCATCATAAATTCTGGACGATTCTTACTGATCCATTAATCAACTATTTATAGGTGCGATATGGAAGTAGCAGCAGCAGCAGCAGCAGTACTACCTGTGGTAGAGATGCCATCATATCGTTCACTGTGAGCTTTCCTCGAAAAGGTGCCCTGAGTATTATATTTGTTTGATGATGCCAC
Source organism: Bigelowiella natans CCMP2755 (assembly GCA_000320545.1). Lineage (NCBI taxonomy): Eukaryota > Cercozoa > Chlorarachniophyceae > Bigelowiella > Bigelowiella natans. Next base: position 64,912 of record ADNK01000266.1, on the reverse strand, counting down.
GCTACATCAATCGATAAGAGATTGCTGCAAGCGAGAAAACATCCAAGATACAACGGCAACGATGCTCGAAATGCTATACAGCATAATCAGGGCTGCTAGCGTAGCATTTTGGCCAGGATAAAGGCATGAGAACATCATCCTCTGAAGTACTACTCAGATCCTCAGCAGGGAGAGTAGCAAAGCGACGAAGGTCATAATTTCTCTCCGCTGATGAGAATCTGTGGAGAGGGAAAGGAAAACAAGACGAAAGGAGGAGCCTTGCACACATCCTCGGATCATCATGCTGACGATCAAGCAGCTGCTGGTAAAGCAGAAGTACTTTTATTACCGGTAAAGACTCTGAAAAGTACCGAGGGCATTTGGGTCTAACGCCGGCGTTGTTATCTGATTGTGTGTGTGTGTGTGTGTGTGTGTGTGTGTGTAATCGTAAAATGAATGCATGACACATAAGTATTAGGAGGAGTGGCATTTGTGTAACCATGTTGTGTTATCATCTCTGCGCCTCCTCAAAGACATCTTACGGTGTGGTGAAATCACCCCTCCTCTATTTATACACGTTCTTCGTTATTTTGTTCTTATTGCTGTTGTTGTTGTTGCATCATTATTTGCGCTGTTCTTACCGATTTCACGAGATCATCGTCCACCTGCTCTGGATCAAGATAGACTGCCAGCGCCAAACATCAATATCAACACATCATCGTCATCATCATCCTCCGTCCGCACAATGATAACAATAGGAAGAAGGTCATGATGGTCTCCATGATGGTCAAAAGGAACTATATTACCATTCTTCAGGATAAGCGGAATACGAAACCTATTATATATTATTATCATTATGTTGTTTACACGACGACAGTCATGCCAACCAACGACAATGGTGATAGTAGTAATACTGCATCTATTATCTAAAAAAATAAAGGAGGAAAGACATAATAACGAAGAGGATACGGAGGAGTTCGGGGGGGGGGCTATCTCATGCAGTGTAAATACATCTCTTTTACTGCTTGTTTTGCTGAGCGAGCCTATACGACACCTTGTTGAATAGAAGATTCCAGCTGCGATTATATCTTTGAATGTCTCCTGGATTGATTCGAGTACCCCCCCACTGCCTGATGGAGGAAGAAGAGAAGCACCCACAAAACAAAGATATGGTGATCAGAAACTCAATACAAACCCTCTAATAATCTCCTGGTCTAATATGCAACAACAACAATTTCCACCTCTCTCATCTATAAATATATATCTCTCTCTCTCACACCCCCCACCCCTCCCTGTCTACCCCCACAACCATTCCTGGCGATAAACAGTACCTTCTTTCTCCTCGGTAGTAGTCATGGAAGGGGAGGAAGAAGAAGATGGTGATGCAGGCTTTTGCTCTCCTGTCACATCAGCATCTTACCAGGGATATGACAACAAAAATGACGGCCCAACAACACAACAACGAGAGAAGAAGAAGAAAGAAGAAGAGGAAGAAGTATTCATCTTTAAGCGACGATTCGTGTTCCAAATATTTTGATATTGTTTATTCTTCGTTAGGGAAAAAGTACATACATATTTATACGTCGTATACATATGTACATATATAAAATGTCACAACAAACAAGAATTGGCAGTATTGCATCATGAATATCATAATCATCAAATATTGCTTTTCTCACCCATATCACCGAATCTTCCCGCTGCGTTTACCATGACCAGACCTTGAACCAAATCTGTCAAACGATAAAATCAGAGAATAATGAGATGCTAACAACGATGACGATAACAATGATGATGATGATGATGATGATGATGATAATCTTGCTTAGTATTTACAAGACCGGGGTAAATTGATGCGGTGGCTAGACTCGTAACAGCACCTGGCAATAATCACAACGATAATGATAATGATGATGGTGAGTTGCATACGTAATTTCTATCAGTCATCAACCATCCTGACAACTATGTATTCATTTGGTACCAATCACGTTAGTACGACCCTGTTCTGTCTCTTTTCTTCCAACCAACCCTAACCCCACTCCTTCTCACCGATCGAATTCCCTACTAAAACAGTCTTCTCTTGGATCACATCTTTTACGAAATCTGCCACCTATTAGAGAAGGAAACAGTATATTATATTACAGGGGGACTACGTGCATACAGTTTGAAGAAGGCCAGTAGTCATTTTGATGAGATTGCGATGATGATGATGATGATGATGATGATGATGATGATGGTGAGATGATGATGATGGTGAGATGATGATGATGGTGGTGATGATAATGCTGCTGATAATGATGTTAACGATCATAATGCTGATGACTGATAACCCAGTTCGGACCCCACCACAAGCTACTACAAACGATCAATATTCACATAACCTGAGATGCCCAGAATTCAGCAGAGTATGGAGCATGTGGCGACTTATCCGACCAGCCATATCCAAGCAGGCACAGCGAATACACTCTATACCAATATCACGTACAGTAAGATTTAAGGGGACGACGAAGAATGACTGAAAAGAACAATCAGATGGGTAGGAGATGACAAAAGGAACGATCTTGCAACAAATATGGATGATTCGTAGGATATATACACATCGTCGATGAGTAGCGGAGAGACCTGTGCTTCTTGCTGAGCTCTGGGATTTGGTATCTTCAGAATCGTAGACACGAAGTACAATCACAACCACATAAAACTCATAACAATTGCCAAAACACACCCAGGTACACACACACATACACACACACACACACACACACACACACACCATTATCATCATCATCACTACTACTGCTCCTATTCCTACTACTGCGACTAATTGATAGTACCGCCAGTGATATGCGTGAGCTCCAAAACCATGCACAAGCAGAATCGGGGTGCCACTTTCTCCGCTCTTTCATTACAAAAACATGGGCCGTATTCAGGCAGATTTACAGACCATGACGATCGCCACAACTAAATAACAGCAGCAGCAGCAACAACAACAATATCTACTACTCCTATTACTACTCCTGCTACTGCTGCTATGGCGTTGTAATCAACGAAGAAGGCTGTAACGTAAAATACCGGTAATAATCGCTACAACACGAGTTAGAAGGTCGCACATTGAAATAATCTCTGATGACATCGCTACCAGTACTTGTTTTATCATTTTTTTATGCGTTCTTTGTTCACCTCAATGTAGTTAATTTTGTTCCCATTCCAATTCCATGTATTCCAGCCTTCCTCCTTAAAGGCCAATCTTGTGCGTCCCTTTGTATCAGTTTCATAGTTGAGAACCTCGCCGCTGCTCGCAGCAGCCACTTGCTGGTGTCGGCCGACAGTGCCTACTTCGTAAAAGAGCAGTGACTCTTAAGGGCTTACGTCCGTTCTCAGAATGGTAGACAATGCGGATGTCTATTCATGCACTCGCACGTATTCAGTATCGTGCATGTGTGTCTTGAGTTGTTCGAGAATCATTCTAAGGAGTAAGACGTGAGAACTTCTAAACGAGTGATAATCCTGTCTATCTGACCATTACCATCATATCTACTTACCAGTACTATAGAGAGAATTTGGGCGCTTCATCATATTCCACTTGAATGGAAACCGCTTGTACGCACGAGAGTAGCCGGCTCCTCGTGGATTAGAGATAGACGGCAACTTCGCAGTCATCGGAGTAGCTAGAGCTCCCTTTTCCCCACATATTCGCTGAATTTTGGTAATACATTACACCCAGTTTCTCTCAGCGACGGAAAGTCACCCATGGTGCCTAGGTCATTTGCATGCGATTACTACCAGCATTCCGAAGCTCACTGTAGCAGCCGAAAGAAGCAGGACGGCAAATGCTGTTTCAACATTTTGAGAAATAAGTGGATTTAATGATCAGTGTCGCGGGCTGGTATACGAAATATACCTTGACCAGATCGAACACGGGTGAACACCATCATCGACGTGGCTGGTCGGAGCTATGGCTTCTTCTCTTCTTGGTCACTGAGATGAGTGGGAGCCTCGAGAGACGTCACTACCACCACAAACCTGAGCTACCCTTGGTATCAAAGGGCGTTTGTGTATAGCGACAACATCATTTAGCGCTCTCTTCAAGTCGTAAGTCGTTTTTGGATTGACTGCCATGGAAATTCATATGAACAATGCTTTTTCCATAGATAGAAAGAAAGGCGATGAATTGTTCATTTGTCCTCGCGACATGCATTACCTGGACGACGTCTAGCAAACAGACGAATATTCGGAGCCTGCGACACACTTCTCAGGCGGATCCCGATCCACGCGAGCGACCACCCCCCTGAAACATTTGTTTGTCAAGCACATACACAAAGGATGGCGAACACGTAAACTCATCATCTGAATAAGATTCAATGAACAAGATGCAGAGCAGCCTTAACGTAGCATCAGAGGAGTCAGATGAGAAGCGTTGGAGCGCTGGCTAGCTGGTGTGGACTTGCTAGCTTGACTCGCCCTGATCTCATCTTCGATCTTCGATGCCTCTGCCTGCAAGTCCAGGTCTACACGAGACCAATCATCAGTGCACTTGGGACGAAGGTCTAATGTGGAGGCGGTTGCAGGGTTGATGGCCCCACTAGCTAGCTAGCTAGCTAGCCCGATCAAATTGAGGATCAGCTTTTCTGAGAAAACCCCTCCAAGCCTTGTCCACTTTCGCACCCGCATGGGAGCTGCCAGATTGTTGTTCCACACGTTCACTAAGTCCCAACGCTGCTCCATGGCAAAGTGATTTCAGCATGCGCTTGGCTTCGGTCGCTTTCTCGCCTTCGTGTGTTCATTCCCCACTTGGACCCACTCCTCGTTTGGCTGTTGCCTGCTTTCGGTCAGCGTTTTGTGTCTTCAAGACCTCGCTAGCCTCGCACCTTCGTGCATTCTAGCATTGCTGGCTTCAGTTAATGTGACACGCTGGCACGCATGATTGGTTTCGATTACGATGTATCGTAGCGCACGCTTCTGGAATTTGTGACAAATTGACAGCGCTGCTGGCATGGCTGCTGCATCCTTTGGCAACATGACATGACACCCCCGACGCCACTAGGTCTAGAGGTAGTTAGACTAGTAGTAGAGTGAGTGACAGCTCTAGAGCTCATTTCGACGCGTTCACATAAACACAGATGTCTAGACATAGACGCATGCTCGGCGGGCTCATGCATGCGTCGCCCCATGTGCATTGCGGTGTCCATCAGGTAAGCTAGCGATGCTGTGGTAAATAAAAAGGTTGCCAAAAGTACGCTGGGATATCCGAAAGCAAGTAAACAATGCAAATATTGCCATTGAATTAAATCACTAATTTTCACAATTTTTTTTATCCTTTACATATCTAAAGACGGTTCGCTGATAAAGATTTCTATAAATTTGACTACAGTTAGAAATAAGTTATATTTGACAATAAATTAAATTTTACCCGTCGTAGCCCTTAAAAATTAGGCTGATATATTTTCATTATACTCATTACATGCACAGTCCTAAAAATAAAGTTAAAACAAAAAATCCGACCAGAATGACGAAGAAAAAAGGTATTCCAAAAAGGGAGTGAAACCATTTCTTATTTTCTGTAACTGGGCGCTCGAGAGTCGAATAAAGGCCATGATTTGTCTCAAGATCCACAGTAAAAGATGCATATCCAGAAGATTCTGTGTCCGATAAAGAATTTATACTTACGGTTGAAGCCCTTGCCCCACTGTTATACTTGATATCGTCTGTCTTGTTGCTCCCAGGTCTACTTCCAATTTGCCATCTCCTCCATTTTTCATCTGCCAATTCATCCATCTTTTGGCGAAGGAAATAGAACGCTGACCAAAGATCTTCATTTTCAGGCAGAGCATGCTTTGTCTTGAATTTGAGCATTTCCATGTTCATAGCTCTCTGCAGGGCAACCTCCATAGCAGTCTTGCCCGTGTAGTTTCGAATGAACATATCAGCTTTACCTTCAAGAATCAGCCATTTCGTCAGGAAAAACTTGTCTGCTTTCCCTTCACGCAAGAATACTTTCATGAGTGGTGTGTAGCCTCCTCCATCCTGAGTGTTGATGCTTGCGTTTCCTTCATTTATCCAGATAGCGATATTTTCAGCGCACTCGTTGCCCGTTCTGCTGACATCTTCCACAGACCTCAGCAAACAACGGTTGATTATCTCTTGATAGTTTAGGTAATTCATTCCTAAATCTTCGTTTAGAATATTGAAGACTTCGTCGAACACGGTTGTCTTTGTACCGTGAACTCCGACTGCTTCAACAAGTAATCCAACGGAAATTTCGGATACAAGAGAGAGGAAGGGGCTTCGACGTTCCCATCTTCCTTCATGATCGTTGTATTCATAGTCTTCTCTTCCTATATTTAGAGATTTCTTGCTCCTATTTTTGGTGAGATTCGGTATCTTGTAGACTAGGTATTCACGAACAAATTGTAGGTACGCTTTAATTTCTTGCTCCGAATCGTATATGATAGAAGCTTCGGCCTCTAGTTCCTCACGTTTTAGCTTCAGCAGGTTTAATATGTACTCTAGTATATCGTCATGTTCTCTGGAGAACGTCAGAGCTAGTTTCAAACGGCAGAGCTCCACATAGAGTTGGGTTTCCTTTGAAACATGTCGTTTCTTTTCTCCTGAAAGTAAGGCTAGGTTTTGGAGAATATATCGCAGAATTGAAGCATGGCCTGCTTCAGCACTTGTGCAGAGTGCAGTTTCATGGATTCGAAAAATATCTGTACATCAAACAGTATGAAACAAGTTTTAAATTATTCAAGTAAAACGAGTGTTAGCAATAAAATCATTCTGTATCACCATCAACACTGTCTTCCGAAGGTTCTTCCGCATCCGTTGGTGAAGCATCAAGCAAAATTTTGACGCAGGTTCCCAAGATATTTTTTACCTGACAGGCAACATGATCCATTAATGTAAAGTCTGTGGAAATTTCTAACATAAGGAGTGGAGATAGAGATGATCATTTGTGTGAAGAAGTACAGATACATATTCAACTCAACGAAGGCATACCTCTTCCAGATCTCCACCGGAAGTTGCACTCTCAACAGCATCGCTTAGATTCGTAATCCCTCCGACTTTAGACAGGTGTTCAGTGAGGCGGTCTGGGCGGAGGTTTTTCATGGGATCATAATCTGGGGTGGGATGGGCCACGGTGGACATTTGTGAATCAAGTGCTCCTTTCTTTTCAGCACTTCCCACGAGAAGCAGATATGCAAAATTAAGAAAATAGCTTAAATTAGTGAAATACGACATGAAGACATAGGCGAAATCTTAAATTAGCGTAGGCGTTTTGAAAAATGGACTACTTTCTTAACGTTATGCAAGGTGGTATGTATCATGACATAATCTTCCGTAAAATTCTAAGCTCCAACTGGTTCCACAGGAACATAGATTAATACCGGCACAAACAGTATAACTTTCTAATCTGTGGAGAATTGAAGTTTGATTGGCACTGTAAATCGGTATTTCGTCGAAAATTCCCATTTTCGAACAATTTCGCCGTTTGATTTTGATTCTAAGAAAAATTCGTTTTCATGGTGTACCCCAGATAGTTTTGCGCGCTAAGGTGTTTTGCAACGTAATCCCCTACATTTACTAAAAAAAGTGGTGTCAGTCTGTTCAAACTCCCAACGACTTCCGGGTACGGAACCACGTAACTTGTTGTCGTCAAGCACGAATTACAATTAGGAAAATGATAGCGACAATGAATTATTGGTGATGAACAAGATATTACAGGCAAGCACCTCCTGCAGATCCACAGATGCGACAAGTGCTGACATGGAATCCCGGCACAAAACTGCTGCTTCAAAACCCAAATTGAGCCAATAACCTCAGAAGTGTGCTGTCACCATCGCCAAGTCGGAGTCCCAATAATCTAAAGATGGCAATCACATCTATCGACCCTGCTTTGAAGGTCCGACTGGAGGCTGCTCTGGAAAAGATTGAGGCTCGTTTCAACGTTGAAAGTGTTGGCAATGTAGGTCTGTCAAGCAATTACATAGCCACTCCAAGTTTAGCGTAAAGTACAAGTTCTACTTGTTAGATTCTGTCGAAGCAGCCCTTGAGCGGCTTCTTAACCTCGAGATTCAACTACAAAATGGATCCTCCTCGAACGAAAACGCTACTGGGTCTTCCCCTTCTTCTCACAACGTCATCCTTCCTTCTCCCCCATCCCAAAACAAGAAGGATGCCGAGGTGAAAGAGGAGGCCAAGATGAAGACTACTCCCAAAGTTGTAAAAGAGGGAAAAAGTGTCAACAAACCAGCGGGGGAAAAAATAGGCACTTTGGATCTCAAGGGGTTATTCAAAAAAATATCATATAAGGGAGCAGCTGCTGGATCTTTCATGGTGCTAGAACCGGGAAAGAAATCGAAGATGAAGGCTATTGCATCTGGCGTAGGTTCGTAAAGTGACCACATCATATTGTATTGAAATGTATGCATATGTTTTTGTGTTTATGAGCGCGCGCACATGTAATGACACAGGGATAAATTTGATTTAGGTTTAACAAAGCTAAAAGAGGTGATGAACCCCGAGCGAGTACTGTTTGCTTGCTTGAATGTACATGGCGTGGACGACAAAAATGTGCGGACTAAGCTGGTTCAGGTGATGATATTGCTTAATATACTCAAAACAACTGTAACCTTACATGTTCTTATTTCTCCATTAGGTAGAATATGTCGGTGAAAAGGTTAGCGGTATGAAAAGGATGGCAGCTTTGGAAGGGAGAAGAACTGTAGGAAAGATATTCAGTGGAATCGGTTGGTTTTATAAAATTAAAATATGTTGCCGAAGAAATAATGCGAGCTTAAATTATTAATTTCTATAATTTTTCAGCTGTCAATTTCAGGCTGGTGAGCACGGACGATTTGAGCCCATCAGAAATTGGTCGAGATATAATTTTTCAATATATATTTTTTCAAATTTTCAAATTTCAGAGTCATTCAAATAAAGAATTTGCTCGATAACTTTCAGCCCGAAAACTTTGTGCTGCTGGATCTGCACATCCCCCAAAGTATTATGATTTCGGTGAAGGACAACAGGTTCAATCGGTATCATGATGATTCATGCGCTACAACATGTGCGGGACACAACAAACACAAATTGGATATGGAATAAAGTTGTGTATCTATTACACGCATAAGGTATTGCATTGCTGCATGTCGACTCCATGAAGTTTCACAACTGATAGCAGTGTTGCACCGTGATCAAAGCTTGTGACGACGGGACCATGCTAGCATGGCTGACGCACGAGGCCACACGTCCAAATTTAGCCTGCACATGTGATGCACCACTTAACCTCTCGATCAGGATGCCTAGATGCGCCGCGCTATTGTTTCTGCTCGCGCAGTCGCTCTAATGTTCGGTGATGCCGCGCCAGATGTCTAAATATGTCGAGCATACCCAGCAAGCTAGCTAGCTAGATGCCTCTCTAGCTCTAGCTACCTAGCTAGACCTCCTGGCCTTGCAGATACGCTGCTCGTGCTAGCGCGCTAGCGCGGTTCAATGCTGCATTTGTGCCATTATTCGACGGCTATGCTAGTATGCTAGCAATAGCGCCCGAATATCGTAGCTGCGGTGCTGGACACAACTAGACAACGTACAACATCTATCTAGCTAGCTAGATGTGCACGTGAAATATTGTCATTTATTAGCTGAACGTAGTGTCTTACCTCCATTAATTTAGCTAGCTAGCTAGCTAGCTAGGTATAGTTATATTTGTATCTACGAAGTGACCATGCAAACGCTAGAAACGTACACTGTGGCCTCTTTGTATGTTATGTACAAATTCTAATATGATCGTGAGCTCAATAAATAAAGGCGACAACAGTCTAGCAGTGGATGTCACTTTATCATTGGCATGCTATCTATCTGTCGAAAATCGATGGTGCGGCACCTACAGGATCAAGGCATGTATGGAGCGTCTCCTCAAGCCACTCGAATTTGTGATACTTTGCTATGTTCAAAAACCTATTATTATCGTCATAAATGGGTTGACTACGTCACAATGGCAGCCGACAAACAGATTGTTGATAAGGTAACTTACGGTATTAAATCCTTCCTAAAGTCCGATGGCGTGCTGCGGTTTTTATATTCCCCGGAGCACGCACAGTATTGGCCCATGTTCGTTACTTTGACCTCGCCACAACGACCACAGACCAAATCTTGTACCTAGTTAGTTCACCCGCCATCAAGGAATGAATTTATTCTCTTTCTCTTTCTCTCTCTCTCTCTCTCTCTCTCTCTCTCTCTCTCCCAACATATCAATATGTATTATACATATATATATATATATATATATATATATATATATATATATATATATATATATGTGTGTGTGTGTGTGTGTGTGTGTGTGTGTGTAAAGTGCTCTTTATGTGCGAGTAAGTGGTCAAGCTCCAAGTATCTGCATCAGCAGCAGCAGCAGCAGCAGTCACAAAACTACTGCGGCTACTACTACGACGACGACTACTACTACTCCAACTACTACCTGATAATTTGTGTGTCTTTTATTGATAATCTGGACTAAACTGGCTTCGATGAGATCCTGAAGGCAGCAATCACTTATTATTCGGCTTATCAACCAACCGCAAACGCATTAACCGCGTAGCAGCACATTCACGAGGCAGCAACAACAACGGGTGTAGTATACAAACATACAACACAACTCGCCAATCGTCGTTTCGAATGCTGTCGCGCCACGAGCGGTACAACTACTACTACAACTACTACAACGAATACTACAAATACTACGGGGGTGATAGCTGAAGGTAGTACCTTGTCGTATTGATGCTCGCAGCGATCGCACTTCCAAACATGCTGGATGAGGTCAGGATCACGGCACAGGTCAAGGTCACGACAGTGGTTGCAGTAAGAGCAGATCACGTCGGGAAGAATGAACGTCAGGCATGGGTTCTTGAACTGAGCTTCTTCCGAATATGCTTGGACGTTTGCCAGCTTTAGCATTTGCTTCCTCAAAACGCCAACCTGCATCGAGGGAGGGGCCAGCATATTCAAGGGAGAATAGAGTAAGAAGGAGGAGGAGGAGGAGGAGGAGGAGGAGGAGGAGGAATAACAATTTCTTCAAAGTATGATCTTGTTGCATGTGGCAACGGTTCGTTTTAATAATACTATTGTGCTCGTCAACTACTAATACTACTACTACTAATACTACTACAATGACCACCACACTGTTTGCGTATTTGACGACTTACACACACACACACACACACACACACACACACACGTGCATACATACCTCTCGCTTGACGGTTTTGTCAAGTGCGAATACGTGAGACACAAACTTGATGAACTCTAATGCTGCCGTTCCTAGTTTTATATGGGCTCCAGGCAGCTCTTCTGGCTGCTCCATCGTCCCCTCCGCTGTTTAGGTATATATATTTACCATCATGATGATGATGATGATGATGATGTAGTTCTTAAAAATTGCCTTCAATGTGGGAGGGAAAAGGAAGCGCAGCGCAGCGGATACATGCGTGCAAGTTAGGCAGGAGGAGACGGAATTATCATCACCATCCCCATTTTCCCTCCTATTCTTCATCCTCTATTATCATCATCGTTATCATCATAATTCTCTCACCTTTCTGGAGCCCCCTGATGATGGCAAAGAGCTTGTTGGGGAAGAAGGAGGTAGAGGAGCGGCAAGATATCATCTGAGAAACCTTCTCTTGTATCTCCATCAGCTTCTTCTCGTCCGTGACGGTCATGGAAGGCTCTTCCTCGTCATTGTCGAAAACCTAAAGACAGAGAAAGGGAGAAGAGCGAGAGAGACAACAACAACAACAACAACAACAACAACAACAGCAAATAACAAACTCAGTGATGGTACAATCGGTTGGAGGAACACTTTCCTCTCCTTTCCCTCTCCCCCCCCCCCCCCCCCTCCCTCAACTTTCATTACCTGCTGATATGGCACGTACAGGAACTCGGACACCGCCAGTTCGAAGTACTTCTGCACCTCTGTTGGCAAATAGCGTGAGATGTCCCAGTTTGAGTGAATCTCCTTGCTGGACGTTGCTTGCCCGGCCTTGGCAGTTAACGCACGCTCTATCTGGCTCATCCCCCCCGCATCCCTGCCTCCATCCTCAACCTCGCCTTCGTGGTAGAGTCCGCCGTAGTTGGCGTGGTCCATGAAGAGAAGCGCCTGCCATACATGCATTGGCTCCAAAGAAATCCACTCGAAGATCTCACGGGATTTGAGCGAGTCAATGACGTACTTGCAGTAGGAGAGCGCTCTGTGGACGGACATCTTCTTCGTGTCGATGATCAGCTTCTCGAACGACGCATACACCACCGACGAGCCCAGCCTTCTGAACTTGGCCGTCATGTGCATGAACATCTTCTGCATGAGCGTGTGGATGATCCTGTGCAGGGCACCGTCGTGGAGGAGCGACAAGGGGCTCCTGATCCACCGGTAGAAATGCGTGAGCAGCATGTCCGCGAATTGGTTCTCGCTGTGCACGCAGTTGAAGAACCAGTTGGTGACCATGGACTTGAGCACTTTGAAGCTGGCAAGGTCGGTGTCTGTGTTGAAGTACACCTCCTCCGTCTCGTCAAGCTGGGCCTCCTGCATCACGGCATTCACCGCGAGATTCGCAACTTCGATCTCCACGCACACGCTGCGGTAGCAGCCTCTCGTAATAGACTCTGGGTTGGCGTGCTCATCCTCAAACATGTTCTCATCCTCCTCCTTCCCGCCAAGATCGGGGCGCATGGTGTCCGAGAGCCAGAGGAGGTGCCGCGATTGCGAGAGAGCACGTGCGTAGAAGAGATCGGACACAAAAGCGGGGTGATCTGCAGGCAAGTTGCCAATGGGCACGTGCGCATATCGGCACAAGTTGACGCTTTCCTTCCACCAGTCAAACGAACTGACGTAGCGATGGAGCATTCGACGTGCGGCGTGCCCGAACCATTGCAGCGCAGGGTACTGGTTGTCAAACGCGGTGGAGGCAATGCTTACTACGGGAAAGGCCGATTTGAGGGAAGGGATGTTGAAGTAGATCTCCTCTAGGCTCGAGGCACACTGGCTCAGCAGTACCGTGGACTTTTTGGTCTCGCTCTGGTACTCGACAATGGCGGCGTTGAGTTCCTCCCAGGCGTCGTCTTTGCTCTGCACGCGGCTGATTTCGAAATCGAAATCCCTGCTGTTGACGTGCGGGCACTGCGATCGGTCCACAGCGTCGCGGAGGCCCTTCTCGAAGTTGAACTTGTCCAGGGGCGCGTTCCCAGGATTGGCCACCACAACGAGCGCTCTCGACGAATTCGTGAAGAACAAACCGAAGACGTGTCGCCCGCCAGTGAAGCTGTGGTACAGGTACAGCAGCTGGATCTTGAGCTTCGAGATGTTGGGTTCCAAGTACGAGCACTCCGTCGTCGTTTTGTACTCGAGCTGGTCCATCATGTATTCGTTGTTTCCCAGCTGAATGCCGGCCGTGTCGCTCTTGCGCTTCTTGAGGTTGCAGACGCATCCTATTTCCTTGAGGAATCTGAACATGAGAGGCACCTGAGTCTCGTACACCCCTTCGATGTCCGGTCTGGCGAGGAACTGGCCCAGCTGCTTCATGTTCTTGATGAACTCCTTCTCCTCCATCGTCACTTGGTACAAATGAAGACACTGCCGGCGACGAGGGAGTGTCCGCGTGGCGATCTTGACAGCGTTTGCCTCGCTCATCACGTTCTCTGTTCTTGAGTTGATGTAGATCACACGGGGGACTTTCACCTGGAAGCTCTTCATCGCCTCGCCTACGATGGCCCACACGCGGAACAACCCAGGTGCACTGGGATTCTCGATCACCTGCAGCACTTGCCAGTACTCTGTCCTCACCCTGCTGGCGTGATCCTGGAGGTACGATCCTAGACCATCTCGTAGCCGGATTTTGGAGATTTTCCCCGCCCCCTCTCCATCTTTGCCACCTCTGAGTATTTTACTGCCGTTGGGGTTGTTCGTTGTTAAGCCCTTGAAGATACGGCGCTTCCTGGCAAGGTCCGTTCTCCATTGTTTCTTTGTTTGCTTGATCCAGTCTTGGAACTCATCGATGTTTGAAGGTTCAGGAATGGCGTTCTCCTGCTCCTCAGAGGGGGAAGGCGGAGAGCTGTTCTTTGATTCAATGACGCCGTTTCCGTCTTCATCTTGTTCCATTGACTGCAGTGCGTGATTCTCCTTGTCGTCGTTGCTCTTTTCCTCCTCCTCATCATCATCGCTTTGCATCGCCTTGTCGATGTCGAAGTTATCAATATCAAAGTTTTCGTCCGAGACTACTTTCATATCTGCGCCATCGTCATCTTGCTGCTTCATGGCCACGCGTCTTCTGCGCCGAACCTTCGCAAACTTCTTCTTGAGCGGGCTCGTAAAGGTACTGCGCTGGGAAAACTGGGTGAGGTCCTCGATATCTGCAGCAGCCTGTGGCGGGCCCATTTTGACCTCTTCCTTCTTATTGAAGAAGTTGAAGATTCGTGACTGTTTGTGCTTATCGTCTCGCTCCCTCAGGCGTTTGAGCAGCCAAGACGGGTGTTCCACCCTAGGCACTGGGTTCGTGACCTTCTGAAAGGCCGCTGGAATCGTGATGATCTTCATGATTGCAGAGCTCAGGCGAGTGCGGTAGTAGCCCCAGTCCAGAATGGAGCGAATGTCGTAAGTCTCGAGCGTGTTGTTCCTCGTCCATCTCTTGAGGTAATGGATACGGATGGAATCCTCAGCAGCGAAGATGTTGGTAGGAATTGCCCGTTGGCTCACCGGGCTCGTCTCTGGGTACTTGGAGATGATGAACTTACAGTTGAGCCCCTTGTCCTTCACCATCTCATTGCCCAGGAACTCCGCCAGGCGTTGTGCGCAGGTGATGCTCGTGGACTTGTTCCCCTTCGCGAGGTACTCCGCCAAGATGCCGCTCATGTTCTTGGCTTCAGAGATCAAATCAAACAGATCCTTATCTTCAAGGTCCTCCCCCTCAGTGTCAAGGATGTCAAGCCAATGGTTCGCTCTATCCCCAACGGCTTCGTACACCTCCCCCAGCGATTTGCCCTTGAGGAAGGTCGAGAACACCTCAGATTGGAAGATCTTGATAAGCTGCAGCTCTCCCCGCCGCTTGATTTCGAAGCCTTTGAGCTCGGCTAAGCTGCCATCTTTGTTGAAGACCGCGTAGCGCTTCTTGATGCTCTTTCCTTCGTCCTTCGATGCAGGCAGGACCATGCACCGGTAAGGCCCGTCAACCTCGAAGTAGATCGTACACCGAGACTTGGTGGAATAGTCTCGCGTGATCTCATCGTCAAGATCCTGATACTGATGATTAGTGTATTTGTCCTCCACCCCCACATTGAGCAGCGTGTTGGTGTAGGAAAACGTGTAGGTCGGCTGCTTCTCGTCGGTGGTTTCAACAGTGAAGTTCTCGGGGAAGGTACAAGGGAGGATGCACCATATCCCATCGGTATCTAGCTCAAGAGGCCTCCCGATCTGCTCGACAACATGTCGCGCATCCCTAATGATGTTCGCGCCAGTCTGTGTCACCACGCCGGCCATCTCGATCGAGTGCCAGCGAGCTCCTCGACGCATGACGTATCCGTAGAATGAGTTGAGAATGCACTTGTGCGCGAGCTGCATGGAATCGTAGAGCAGCGTCATGTCCTTCGCCTTCTGCAGCTCCACGGGGTTCTTAGCCTTGCTGATCTTCTTGCTCCATTTCTTCTTCAGCCGCTTGTACATGTAACGGCGGTCGCGGAACGTGCGCACGGTGTTGACATAGAAGGGGTTCTCGCGTTGGCAGATGATGGCTTCCTTCTCGACGACATCTTCGTCGGTGAACCGCTTGTAGACCTTCTGCGAGTACATCTTGACTCGCTTGCGGATCTGCTCCATTTTCTGGTATTCCGTGAGGTCGCTGAATCTCTTCTTTATCATGTCCGAGAAGGCCGCATTGGGGTTGGTCTTCTTTTCATCATCGCCTCCCTTTGAGCTCTTATTCTCCTTAGCGTAGTCACCGTCTGATTTTTGCACCAATACGTCCTCGAAGGAGAGCTGGTTTCTGATACTGTTAAACTCGCTTTTGCTGAGGGGATGGTACTTGCCTCGCCAGCTCCATTTCATCTTCCTTTGGCAATTTTTCCCGGGTTTGTTGAAGTCGCAGGCTGCACAAACAGACTCGTCGACGATCGCCATTGGCTGGAGTCTGTTGGTGAGGATGATGTTGGGGTACATTGCGCCTACATCCAAATGGTATATCATCGGCAAACATTCAATGTTTGGCTGATCGTGGAGCTTCTGGAGTTTTTCCACAATTTGTTTTTTGACTTGGTCGAAGTTCTTAATTTTCTTCTCCTCAATGCCGCCTTCGTGGCACACCGCAAACTTGATGATGCGGTCCACCCCTGAAATCAGCTCCTTGATGTACTCGGGATTGCATCGAAACTTGCATGGAATATCATCTCGAAACACCCCAGATTCAAGCCCTTCGACGTGACCGCCGATATAGGTCTCAGACTCCAAAAGATGTCCTTTGTGGAACTTCAAGTTTCCCGACTTTTGCTTGTCCGGGCACACGATATTGCCTTCATAGGATTTCACCATAAGCAAGAGCTCGCAAAGAGTTCCGGAGCCCTTTCGAAGCACATCGCTCGGACTTACCGGCAGAATCGTGCACAAAGAAAAGATGAAAGAATGCACGTATTTCATGTAAAGGTAATAGGTTGCGACGGCGTCAGAGACGGAATACGCTGCGAGCTTCTGCGGCTGCTCGGTGGCAAATGGCAGCATATCCTCAGGATCGACTTCGATAGGGTCGTAGCCCAATTTGTACCTAGTGACTGCTTTCAAGCCCTGGCTTCCTTGTGGGAGATAGCTATCACGCTGTACCCAGTGAAAGGCGTCCATATGTACTGAGAACCTTCCTACGTACTCTTCCCCGCTCAACCACACCCCAATCTCGTTGTAGAGGTAAATGCCATACTTCTTCGCACGTTTGTCAACGAAGGGCCAATCGAAGAAGTCGCCGTTGTATGTGACGATGATCAGCGGCTTCTCTTTCTTTATGTGGCCGATAAATCGTCGAATGGTGTCGTGTTCGTTCTTCTCGTTGAAGATATGAAAAGGGCCCGGGTACTCAGGCTTCGGCGTGTACTCGAAGTCGTCGATATCCTCTGAGACGATCTCACGATTTATGATTAGGTAGCCCTTCCCGTCTAGCATGTACGAGATCATCATGATCTGGTCCACTTCAGCGTTCGGAAACTTCAATGGCGCCTTTGTACACTCGATATCATACGCCAACGTCTTCATGTGAGGGCGTGCTTCTCGTTCGCAGCCTACCATCTTTATTCCTTTGGAGCCCTTGATCCCAGAAACCGTGTACCACTTCCCTACCCGACAGCCTGTGTCTATGGACACCCTCTGCTCGTATTTGACATCGTACTCTCTGATATCGATGATGCAGTCGAGTACCTGCACAGCATGTATTGATCATTAAATCGGCGGACGCCTACTCTACACCCATCACCCTTCTAACACCATGGGGGTTTTGATTACCGATTCTAGGCGCAACGAGTTGTTATTCGCAGAACTATCTCCGCCGAATTCATATGTCTCCCTTCGCCGTTGCAGCTCTTTATTCTTCAAAATAATTGGCTTTAATTCCTCTCGAACGCCGAGCAGTACCTGAGGAGCACAGAACACGATGTTATGCGCACATCGAAACAAACCTTAACACATACAAACACCCACCGGAACACTCTTGAAAACGAGCTTCAGGAACTGGACTTCTATCCCAGCAAGGTGGTTCAGCTGAAGTATAAATTAAACATTTTTTTTAGAAAGAATCATAAAATAGAACAGCCTTTCGCAATGCAATGCACTCATCGTCAAGATTGCAGCAGACATACATACATACCACTGAGAGATCCTTCTTCTGAACCCTCTCCACGTTGGCAATTTTATCCTGCAAATGAGTAGTGCAAAGTACATTTTTGGACCGTCACCAACCCCACCATAATTCTCAATTTATGGGATAAAAATACCTCAAATCTCCGTTTTAAGTAAGACTCAACTTCCAGTAAATGAGACTCTCCACGAGACTGTGTTTATACAGCGATATTACGTGGATGGAATTGTTGACAACGGCGCTGTTGTTACGTACCTTCACTTGGATCAGAAAGTAGGGATTGTGGACCAACGATCCCTTGAATGTTTTCCCGTCTGTGGTGGAATTACCACGATTTGTTTAAACTTTCGAACTAGTACTTTGCAACGACATCAAACGACCTTGCTCAACGAAGTATAGATCGATGCACGATAGCTCCACTTCTGGTTCATCCGTAAATATGGATGTCTAAGAATTTTGAAATATAGTAGAATCCACATCATAGGGAAAAGAGTAATTGAGACACGCTCCTCCTCAACTCAGCTCGAGATAATGAACCTTGCGCATGTTGAAGAGGAATGCTTCTCGCGGCTCAAGATCTGTGTAGCGTTCGTAGCCAAACTTCGCATCGAGTTGGTCTGCAAGCCGCTGCTTCTCCTTGCGTTCTGACGGGTTGTATTCCCTGCGTTGTCTCTGAAATAGTTTAGAGTACCAAAATCATCTTTGAATCCACAACCAAAAAGGGAATGCTGCCATAAATAGAAATTCATTATGTTTCATTCATAATGCCATGACCAAGGCAAAAGATGGATGTAGAGGAGACGCGCGAACACACGTGACGTACGTGGGGAACAAATGGTAACTGCATGTATAGTCTTCGCTTATGCACCTATCTGTAACTCACCTTATTTTGAAATCGCTTGCGGACAGATCTCCTACGACCCATCCTGTCACGCCTTTGCTCAAAGCGTGGGAATTATTTGAAAGGATTGGGGAGGGAAAGTTATACTCTGAACCGAGAGGAGCGCGGAAAAAATGAGGGGAATGTCTACGACAATTCAAATCCCTTGTCGCAAGTGAGAGAACCAAGAGAAAAATTGCACATTCTTTTGTGCCTTTCTGGATTCGGCGGTCGAACACTAAGATCGATTTTACGCATAATTTTTCCAGAAATCTGAGTAAATTGATGTAATTTTGACCTATGATATTTTGTTTTAGTGCATTTATGCAAAGGATCTATAGTTACATCCTGCTGAACTATGCTTTCTTGGTCTGAACATTGGCCCGAAAGGGAGGGAAATGCTTTCGCGCGCCGAAAATTTTGTCAAAACTGCAAAGGTCTGATGAAGGACATTTCCCCCTTGCGACGTGATAAAATTTACACTCACCAACGAGTTGCTAATGCGATGGAACAAATTGTTGTCGCGTACTGTGAACAGAGGCGATTATCCCTATCGTTGCCATCGCCTGGCCTATCCCAACGGAACTAAGTGCACCAGGAAGCCCAGTCCCCCAATCCACTGTACTTTCCTTTACTTTAGCTTGAATCGTTACGTGGGTAATTCAGACAGATGAATTTGCCATAGGTAAACACGGATGAGGGCAAGCGGCCACAGATTTAAATCAAAGGAGAGAAAGCGCGCCGAGTTCCGCCGTTGCCCTGCGCGAAAAGACAGAGAGAAAACGCCATTCTTCTCAGCAAGGTGCACGAACAACGATACAACATACGTGGGTGCTGCAGAATATTAAGTAGTAACGATGTGTCTATCTCTCAAAAGCATTGTGCTGCCATGTGTCAAATTCCGGGTATAAAAACTAGATAAAAGGTTTTGTTGCATCATTGTGTATCCGAAGGTATCCGCTCGGTGTCAAAGCCAGAAATGTATTGGGAGAAGGTAAGGAGGATCTCCAACCAGACCCGATGTCCCTATTTCCTGACGCAGCAGAAATCACAGACCAGGTTTTCATTAGATCATCTACTTGTGCGTATTGATACAGCATGAGTCGTATCACAGCTTTGAATTTATGCTTTCTTTGGTGTTGTCAGGATTTGAATGAAATTCTTGAGTCCCGTCCAAAACAAAGTCCGTATGCATATATTAGTAGTAGCTCCAAACAGATTTATCTAGGGAGGAATGGGGGCCGATATGTGTTAGGAACATGATGACGTGATTCGATCATACCACTGCTTCACACCTTCTCATGATCACGGTTACTGGAGAAATGATACGTCCTAACTTTGAAAATACTCATTTTCATAGGGAGTTTAATATCTCTTCGCGAGGTTCTCCTGGCTGTGTGGGAGGTATGGAGTTAAAACAAGCAGGAAAGCACACTGACTGCATGCATACATACTCATATTGAGTATGTTCTTCAATGCTTCACTATTACGAACTTGAAGTTTTATTTACTGATTTATCAACTTATATTTCATATCGATCTTAGTCGCTGAAAGCTAGTGGTGTTGAAGATCAGAGCGCTGTCGGGAAGTCACAACGCAGGCGCATAAAGCTTCTCAAAGTCATGTGTTAGAAATCATATTATCACACAATGGGATTAGTGAAAACTGTTTGAAAAGTACATCGATCTTCTTCTTATTTTATTATCAGTAATATTGTTGTTGTTGCTGCTGTTGTTTCTCTTGCTTGTTCTTCTGATTAATCTTGTAAATTCTCCCCCTCCCCCTCCTCCTCCTCCTCCTCCTCCTCCTCCTCCTCCTGCTTTTCAGGATATGTGCCAGGATGTGGGTTCCAATAGCCTGTTGATTCTTCAACCTACCTCGACACATATCGACACCATCTTCGTCTTGAGGTGATGAATAAGATGTGCTCGTACAACCTCAGATCAGGGTTGCTTGCTGAGATTTTAAACATTTGGGAGGGGTCTTGACGACGGGATCGTCCCTTCCCCAATCCTAACATTGACGATTATTATTGTTTGTATGCCACTGCCACTACTATGAACAGGGATATGTGTATCATTTTGTCCGCCATTTGCGCTATGTCCAAAGCTCACGTGAGCAATGCTTCTCGTCTGATGACGGATTCTAAGACAAGGCTGAAGCAGAACATCCAACAGGTAGGAAGAGGAGGCTAGGAACATCACAACACCATACTTACCAGAACGCACGTAGCAACGACGACCTTATGAAGTAAAAAAGGAAAAAAATATACCCTAGATGCGACGATCTTGCTCCACGCAAGTGTTCTTATCTCTATTCTACCCCCCCGTCCACTTTCTCGGGAAGATGACAGAAACTGAGAAAGCATCGGTGGAATCTCGTGCCAAACTCGTTCAAGCTGAGGTGATTTGCTGATTGTGGCGGTGAAACCTAACAACACGTACTACATGTTACCGTGTGTTTGTTTTTTGTGTGCTGCTTACACGTGTGAGTCTTCTCTCTCTCTCTCTCTCTCTCTCTCTCTCTCTCTCTCTCTCTTCGTTATAAGTCGAGATGTTTCGATGTTTTCTGTTCTCTTCAGCTGTTGAATGACCAACTCAAAGACCAACTCAAGAACCTGGGCAGGAGGTAGCAATTTTAAAAACGAAGACTGCACTTCCAATATGTGTTTCCTACCTGCAATGCTTTCAAATCGAAGGCAACTTTTCTATTGCTGACTGTATACTGTCGATGTTGTGAGAGCTGCAGCGCATGGGTGCTCTCGAATCGGGGATGTTTCATATGTAGCTTTCTACGTTTAACTCCATTCCCAATCTACCTCTCATCATCAGAGTCGTGACTGCTGAGAAAGACGCTGCTCTTGCACAGTCGGGCCTAATAAAGAGAACACATTTGCTGCTATCAGCCATGCCTACGTCTACTTTTTTTGGAATTTCGAAAAAAAATGAATAAGACACTCCACGAAGAATACAAATTTGCTTCCTCTTTGCTTGTAAAGCACCGCCAAGTGCCAACTCACAATACGTAGTCAGTCATAATTTGAGTGCTACTTTGGCAGTGGCAGCAACAGCAGCAGTAGTAGTTTTAGTAGTAACAATCTTTGATATAAATAGATCTGGGCTTGAGCTAGCGAAACAGCGAGAGGTAATAATCGATGAGAAATTGCTGTCTGCATGTAATAATAAGCTCCTACTACTATCATCATCATCATCATCATCATCATTATATCGTGCTGAACGACGACATGTTGATGTTGACATAGGTGGAGCACATTGAGGTGATAAGTAGGATGAGACGTGACCTCACCAACCTCACCGATGCTTCTAAGAGGAGGGACACTCTGCAGCAAGGTAGTACCTGCTCATTATTCAAATATAATGGATCAACCTCATCAAAACATTATCATTTGTGGGAATTTTGGCTTTCCGTCAACTTTTTTTTGAAAATTTATTCTGAAATCACGAATTGTAGCTTAAAGTTATGAGCAGTGTTGTTCTTATCACAACATGAAGGGTGTCTACTTACTGAAGTTTTTTTTTTTGGGTTGTTTACAAGTGAGCACACTTGCGATTGATACTGAGAATGAAAGTCTTCGATCACAAAACCAAGACCTCAATTCTCAGGTTGGATCAATACTAAAATCTGCTGCTACCTTTCCCTCTCTAATATAAATATAAATATTTACACATTATACACCTGTTTTTGTACCTACATTTATCTCCTCACATCTCATTATCATAGTACTATGAAAAGGATGAAGGCCGCCTTCTCAGCAGCACAAATTCCTCACTTAAAAAATAATTTTGTCAGTATATTAAAAAAATATAAGGTCTTTGCCCCTTCTTCCTTTTGACGATACAAATTCTCTTTTCCTTAGGTAAAGGCACTTCAGACTGGAATCCAACAGGAACTGGTTGAGAAAACAGCCATTCTCAAGGATAAACAGGAGCTGGTACTGTTGCGACATATTTGTTAGGAGGAGGAGTAAAATGCTGCTGGAGTGAATATATATATATATATATATATATATATATATATATATAGGAAGTTGTTTTATGTGATCAATACTAGCTGCTAGCATCACTGTCAAATCGTCAGATGATACACACACATGTCCACTGGCAATGGCTAGTGTATGGGAGCTAGGTAACGTGTATATATCCAACCCTACCCCCCGCCCCCTCTCCTTGCCGTCTTTGCGCTAAGGTGGCGGAGATTGAGCGTCTTCGGGTCGAGAAAGAACGCCTTCAGGTGGAAATGGACATTAAATCCGGTGAGTATTGTACCGAAGGGAATATGCACATCCTACTCACTACAAATCTGCACTTAAACATATACAGTAGATATGCATATGCTTTACACACGGCATCATCAAGAATAACAACAATTAACACCTTCATAGACGATCTAGGAGCTACACGAGAGCAAACGCTTAAGGAGAAGAATATTGTCTCCAAGGTAATAGTAGAGCCTGTGTAGCATCAGTACATCGTGCCAGGGAGTGAGGGAGAGGGGAGGGGGAGAGGATGTACCGATATGACAACGACGACGAAGTATGAGGCGGAAGATGAATTTGAACCACGTTTATGTGGCATCTTTTGCTGATTTATTATCATCTCATCTTTTTTGCTTTCTTCATGTCAGTATCATGATTTTTTGTGGTCGTAGATTATCCATTCTTTTGCGTCTGACGGTGCAAACACAAACCACACACACACACACACACACATATATATATATATATATATATATATATGTGTGTGTGTGTGTGTGCACGAAGCTGGAGAATCAGTTGAGATCCGAAAGGTATATCAGTAGTAGAACATTATGCAGCCACTCTATCCAATGCTACTGCTGCTGCGCTGCTGAGCAATGTTAACAACTGTCAAAAACTATTTGTGTTATTACAGACTCTCGTCTGATGCATGCATGCATGTGTGTATGTGTGTGTGTGTGTGTGTGTGTGTGTGTGTTTTTATGTGTGTGAAATGGTAGGACATCTCATCATCTGGAAGTATCAAGGCTAAAAGGTCACACGCCATTGCCGTATTGCGTAGTTGTAGTAGTAGTAGTAGTTGTAGTAGTAGTAGTAGTTGACCGCGGTATTGAGAGGTAATAATGCCAACGACGTGGTTTTTATCAATGCACTTGCAGAGGAACTTCGAAAGGAGAAGGCAAAGGCACGGGATGAGGCTAGAATCGTAAGTATTGTAGGATGCTAACGATGATGATAGCGATGATGATAATAATGATGATGATGGTGACTTGAAAACTAAAAGTTACTAACTCACGAAACGTATCATGGATACTCGTTCGTCTCGCATCATCAACATCATCATCGTGATTGTTGTTCTTCGTTATCGCGCACTTACTTCATCAGTATGAGGAAATGAAGAGCAACACAATTCACACGTCCCGTCTCAACTTGGGGGTGTGTGCGCGCGCGCGCGCGCGTGTGTGTGTGTGTGTGTGTGTGTGTGTGTGCGCTCGTGTTTCTGCTTAGTAACAGTGTACTTGCATATACTAGCTAGTTGTGCATTCGTATATAGATGTGTGTGTGTGTGTGTGTGTGTGTGTGTGTGTGTGCGGCTGTGATTCGGTCAAGTGTATGACTATTTATCCAGTGAAAGATGTGTCCAATTTTGGAGCTTCCTCCTCCTCCTTCTCTTTCTCCACTGCCCTTCTACGTTTTCCTCCCTCACCTATATCTCCATTAGGTTCATAAGAGGTTGGACAAAATGATCAAGGAAAAAGGTTTGTGGGATCGATGAATATTACAAATATGTAGGTAGCAGTAATAGCAATAGTGCATAAATTCGTGGGCGGGAAACCAGCCTCCTCCTCCTCCTCCTCCTCCTTCTTCTTCTTCTTCTTCTTCTTCTTCTTCTTCTCCTTATTGATCAGCGCTGTCTCTGCTGCAGGTTAAGAGTCGGTTGATTTCGAATCGATAATACTACTAAATGTTAATATTTGTCGTTGATATTATTAGCGGCCCTGAATGCTAGGTTTGGAGAGGTCAAGGGAGGCCGTGACAAAGCCCTTGCGGTGAGAGAGGAGGGGGGCGGGGGGGGGGGATATCGAAGTGTATAATTGAAAATGATGACGGTGATAATTAAAAAGAAGAAGAAGAAACATCGGTCAATATCCACAATGGGGGAGTGTACAATTCAAAGATATAATTGATGTTTCCTGGGGTAGGAATGATTTATTAGAGAACCGTTTGCTACTGCACCTTTTATAAACTTGCTCTTTTTCTCAGGACAACAAGCAGCTCCTCTTGGAAATAACTCGCCTCAAGGTAGTAGTCTCGAATATCGGCTGAAATTGTTTTTGGCGTGCTGATTGTGCTGCTGCTGCTGCTGCTGCTGCTGCCTTTGAATTAGGGTCTGAACAAAAACATGCACACGGTCCTGACGAAAACGAAGCAAAAGCATCAAGGTTGTAGTAGTAGTGGTGGTGGTAGTGGTGGTGGCAGTAGTACGCGAAAAATCAGCAGCGGTCTGGTTATTGAAAGAGCAGGTGTGGGTGTGGATAGAAGTATTGAGTTAAGGTCTTCACAGTAGCACTAATAGTAGTAGTAGTAGTAGTAGTTGTTGTTGTTGTTGTGGTAGTACTGGTTTTTGTTCTTGCTCGTAATGGGTATAATTTGGAAATAGCAAGGCTGAGCAGAAAAGCCTTTGAGTTTCTCTTTTAGCGGCACAGAGAAATATAACTTTTGGTGGTTTGTTTTTATATTGGATATCAATTTATACATAATATCCTCCTCCTCCTCCTCCTCCCCTCCCCCTCCTCCTTGTTGTTGTGCAGGATCAACCCAAGCACTAATTAAACAAGTAGTGCAGTAGTAGTTGTAGTGATGGGGGTGGTTGCGGTAAGCTTGGTATTAATTATTTGCACTTTGCATTTCTGTTTTTATCTGTAATTGCAAAGCAGCAGCAGCATATCATACAAGGATGACGAGTACTTTGCTACCAATCTTTATGTTTCAACTTGTTGATCAGAGTAATATTTGATTAAAATTTTCCTCCCCCCCCCTCTCCCTCCTCCCTTCTCCTTCCCCCTCCTTCCTGCGTTCACATTATCCAGCTGCGGGAGGAGATTTTAAACCGTGAGAGGGAGATACTCAGGCTAAAGCACGATCATCTAAGAGCGGTGCGGTGGGGCGCAGAAGATAGGAGGGAAAGGGAGGGGGTAGCTTTCGAGTGATTCTTGCACTCACCCATCAACACCTACCATTATCGTTGTGACCAGGCACAAATCATGCTCTCCTCCAGCCTACGGCGTGATTTTGCTCCCTAACTGCCACTGCTGTGTATATATGCGTGTTTCACAACAGCAAACGAAGCTGCGAGACAAGGAGATCAAGGCCAAGCTCAAGATGGAAGATAAAGTCGTTTCTCTTAATTTCGATAGTAGAGGAATTGTTCTCGTCATCGTGATCATCATTGTCGTTCTGTTTTCCCCAGTACATCGCGTCATCGTCTTTCTCATGGTTCTCTCCACCCTGCTAGATTCTTGGTCTTGAGGAGAAGCTGAAAGTGGCGGAGAGGACAAAAGCGGTCGTTAGTCAACACGCACAACAAAGATATATATATATATATATATATATATATATATATATATATGCTGTGTGTGTGTGGATGTGTGTGTGTGTGTATAATATGCTGCCAATTATCAGGAGATCAACAAGCAAACGATTCTGAGCAACTCTTATCTCAATAAAGAGCACAATGAGCTGCGGCGACAACAAGTGGATCTGAAGGTAGCATAATTATATAAATATATTATATATATATATATATATATATATATATATATATATATGGTGTCTACATCTATATTTATTTTATCACCATCCTTTGCTGTAAACTATTGTATGATGCAACCACAGTCATCGCATATATATATATATATATATATATATATGTATATATAATTGAAATGCCATCTTTCTATTGGACGACACCCTTGTTTGCCGATTCGCTCTGTGTCACCATCATTCAATTTATTCAGGCACAACGCCTTAAGATGGAGAGCGACTACGAAGAGAAACTCAGGTAGTGCATACACATACGCAATGGATTGTGATCAGCCTCCCAAAGATGAGAGAGGACAGGGGTGTGCGTAACCATATCTGTGCGTGCGTTAGAAAGGGTCAAGACGCATGTATCGTTACAATAATTCATACTTTTAGGGAGCTGAAGCAGGAGAAAGAGTTGTTCAAACACCAGAAGTTGATTTTTGATGATCAAAAGCAAGGTGATAACTAGGAGGATCTTCCATAATGAACCATAGATTCTACAAATGGGCTTCGAATGAATATCAACAGTTGCTTAGTATTACCCTGCCGCTAACGATATGTTTGTCTGAGTATCCCTCTGTGTGTGCGTTTTGCCTTGTGGTCTTCTAGCCGCGGAAAACTACACAAAACAGCAAAGGTACTTGTATGGTAATAGCAGCAGCAGTATCCCATACAAAATATTCATCTAATATTTATAATATTATAATCGCGCCCAACTTTAAACATACAGGGGTTTCTCTCTCTCTCTCTCTCTCTCTCTCTCTCTCTCTCTCTCTCTCTCAGACCTCATCATTGTCATCACCACCACCGTGGTGCGGATATGCTACCTGTCCCCCCAACCATTCAACGCATAAACACACACACACACACACACACACACATATATATATATATATATATATAGGAAAGAGCTCATCGACTCCCGTGCAGAAATGGAGAAGCGCTCCAGGGACCTCAGACGAAAGGAATTGGTTGGTGAAACAAAGAACATTAGTGGGAAACACAGAGGTCCATGTGAGATAATCCCTTTATATTTTGCTGCCAGGATGCTTCCATCGGCGAGCCCAAAAAGCAATTCGAGAGCATGTCAGGTACCATCCTCTACGTGGTTGGCAGCTCTGTCTGTGCTTTATCAGTGCAACAATTATCGTTATCATCATTGTGTGTAAAATCAGCAGCACACAGACACACACACACACACACATTTTCAGATTTTAACTTGTTGCAAGCGTTCAAGGACCATCTCTCAGATCTCAAAGTAGTTTTTGGATAATAAGAACATCGACAACAATAGCTAATCATTGGTTCAAATATTGATAATGATATAAAGATACTGAGTGATTGAGATAGCTACGATCGCGATGTTATATAACAGCCGAATCATATTTTGCTGGCACTACTACTACAACTGCTACTATTACTACCCCTCCTAGAGTACTCATTCTTCTTAATTGTTTTATCGTCTCTATAGACGATTTCCAACACGATGTCTGAGGACACAAAGTTTCTCATCAACCTTGACGATGTACGCATGCATAGTAGTAGAAGTAGTTGTTGTAGTTGTGGTGTTGGCATAGAGGGATGGGAAGTAGTTGTAGTTGTGGTGTTGGCATAGAGGGATGGCAGGGATGGGACGGCCTCGAGCTTTCAAGAGAGGGACGAGGAAGAAAGGAAATATTCCGACAAGGGGAGCCCAGTTTATCATCACTATCTAAATAATATTGAGGGGAGAGAGTTGAGGGAAGCAGAGCATCGGGTGATTTTCGCGTTCGAATATTTCTGATCTTCCATAATCTGACATGATCCTACTTGCGTTCTGGTATACTATACATATGATTACTAGTTATCGGACTTGATGGGTCACTTAAATCGAGTGCAGAGTTTCCGTCATGCAATACCCCAAAGTAACTATTCAGCATATACACAAGTGAGAAGAAAGAAGAGGAGGAAACTGCTTGTGGCGTATCATCAAATATACTACTAAAATACAATAATACCAGTTAGTTCAGGCTCGCTTTCCTCCTTCCCACCCTCAGGTTCAATGATCAGGGAGAACGATGGAATTGGTTTTGGAAATTTTGATACTTCCGACAATGACAGAGGAGGAGGAGGGGGACAAGCTGACGACCAGATGCACTTGAATCTAGACACAGACAAGATTGACGAGATCATTCGCTCTTCACAAGATGTGTACGGCTCATATCCAGTCATGTGCTTTCTGTTTTTCATAAAAAAATTGGGGGAGGAGATGAAGAGATTATGTGTCGGGTGTTACATCCTAAGTGAACGTGTTTGTAGTGCACAATTTACCATCATCAACATCTAACCAACAATGTTGCAGGGCAAGAGAATACAAGGACCTCATGGAGACGCCTCCATGATCCTTAAAGGTCAATAAAATCCTTGAGTCCTGGCTAAACGTTCTAGCACGTGTGCTGCGGTGTTTAAATGTTTGCTGCATGCATGTACATGTATCTTAGCAGTCTTGATGATGTCATCATGAACAGAGATTTCATGATTGTAGTGGGAATGCAGTCATGTGGTGGTTCATGATGACACGTACGCGATGTAATCTAGCAATTGTGATCATTGACTATGCTCCTATCTAGCTCATGGCTACATGCTGTTGCCCATGCATGCTAGCATGGCATGCCTGCATTCATGCAGTTGACCGACATGTACACACACTCTAGCACGTGGTAGTCTTAATCAGACATCGCGCTTCGCTCACTATTTTGCCTCACATGTACGCGCTAAACACATGATATATACACATTATATAATATATACTATATTGCTGTGTCTTATACATCTCGCATGAACGTTGCTAGGTTGGCGGCAAGTTGCGGGCGCAACAACACCACCATATTCGCCAAACACGAAACACATACTCGCAAAAACAAAGAAAACACAATTTTAGCGCTGTAGCCGCGCCGCATTGCTAGTTACTAGAGTTCATCAGGATGACCATACGTGATATCATCGATTTATTGTGGCATACTGTGCCTTCAAAAAATTGTAGTGGCTATCGCAGCACAAGTCAAAGCTGAAAAATAGTGTAGAGAATTTAACGCAACATTTTTTTTCATTTGAAACTTTTGCGAACGTCAAAAGATGCTAAGTTGCCCTGTTTTTTCATTCGGAAATAATAATCACTCCAGCCATTACCGTCATCAAACATATCCTAGTGTTAATCATACAACTTAGCACAAATTTGTAGCACGAAGGGTCAAATAATAAATACAATCGGATCACGCGAAGATGAGGAGGGTGCACAAAAATTCCATAACAATACAGAACAATGATGTCGAGGAAATTATGTGTAAACATTACTTGTATTGCATGCGTCCCAGCTTTTACATGAAGGTTGAGAATGGACCATACAGCAATATCGATAATTCCTGCTCATCACATGATTCCATGCATATCAGGACAACATCAAGATAGACGGATAGATTTTAAGCTCTTAGAAAAGAAGGAAAAGAAGTAAAGAATGAAGATAAACTTTGTGTGTAATAGTAATAAAATGTGTCTCTTTGACAACTCGGGATTCGAATGTGACACGGATTACCTGGTTTCTCTCCATGAAAAAACGGCTTTTCCCCCAGTGCGTCTTTGAGCCGTTTCGAATAGACCTTATTTTCCTATCAAAATGTTTCAAAACGTGCCATCAAGGACATCTTTACATTAAGACGTAATGTCAAACCTCAACTCCGGGGGGGGCATTTAAACAGCACACTACACAGCCTATTTTTACAGATAACTTGCATCAACATATAACAAAGTTGGTAACTGTAAGAAAAATCTCCTGAGGGTGTGGAATATGTTAAAGTGTTCTGACATGAGATGCATCCTATGAAGCATCCAAAAAGTCCCCCGGCCAAGCAAGCACAAGAACAGACATCATGGCAGCTGTTGATTGACTGTATAGGAGTATAAGAGCAACAGTTTTGTTAGGCATTTCCCAAGAGTTGAGAAAAGTGAGCTCCTTAAGAGTCGAACCGATTTTGAAAGAGAGAGTTGAATTCCATCGGTAACCAACTTCTCAACTTCCAGCATCTCATCAGTTAACCCTTTCCCATCCAGAATTGGGGCCAGATTTTTTACTGAAGGATGCAATGCCAATTAACATTGAAGAGATCGGTTACAACTTAGTGTCTTTGACCCATGATGTGAGAGTCATTGATCTGACGGCCGTTAATTATCATCACCGGGACCTAAGTGGTTGTCATGAGAATATGAGAATCAGATAATCTCGAAAATTATTGCTTCTGCAGCCTATGTTTCATAGTTAGGAAGTTCATTGTTGTTACGTATATCTTTTAAGCCACCTTTCGATATTCCGAACCTTTCTTTGGACCGAGTTTGTTCGTCCACTGCACTCCATAATAGTGAAGGATTGTCCGAATTTTAACCGATGGAGGGGAAACAACGAGACCATGAAGAACAACATCCTACCAATCAACACAAATTCCTGATGTTCATTATTCTTGATCCTGAAATGTAACTTACTTTCAAATCCTCTTTGGTCTTTTCAGATAACGATACTTTCAGGTCCTCGCCTTCTTTGTTCGGGGCGTCAACAACGGTTTCCAGAGCAGCCATTTTGCTGATGAAGAGGATCTTTCGATTTTGCAAGTCAAACTCGCCTCGATGCATTGCCGAATCAGAAGAGCTCTTGCTGGATGTCGCTGGGTTCCGCAACGTCAACGGGGCTGGACTTTGGCATTTCGACCCAACTCTTCGTGCCACGTGGGATCATGGTCACTGGTTGCTGATCACTGATGATGGCTCCCCCCATGAATTGCGTCGGCATCTAGAAGAAATGACTGAAAATGGCACCCGTTAGTGGAGCACAACACTGCAGTCCGGCATGTCTGTTGCTGTTACAACCTTTTCAGGGGAATGCTGAAATGCTGACTTAGTGCTGTTATTTCTGTGGTGACTGACTGAGAGATTTGTGAGAGATTTGTGGGAGATTAGTGAGAGATCATCAAGAAGGCATCTCAGCGTGCATGTCTGGATGTCGCAGGGAGACATTCCTGTCACATTCCTGCCGTTGCCTCTCTCAACTCTCAACGACCACACCACCATGGAAATGAATTCTTAATGCGACGGATGCGTTGCCAGATTGCGAAGTTTGGCAAAAATTGTCTCATCGTGACGTCCATCTCCACAAGTCCAGGCTTTTCCAGTTTCACATCCAGGCATTCCAGCACTCAGCAAAGAGACAGATGGTTGATGTGGTTTCGCTCTGTCTAGCTGTGTTTCATGATTCGTTTTGCGCACGAGCGCAATTCTGGAAATCCAGATGGATGCGTGTGGATGACACATTGCCAGGCATGCTCTAGTGCTAGCTAGCTGGCATGCACGCGTGAGGTGCATCGCTAGATCGCGTCAGCTGCCATGCAATGTGACAAAACAACTTGGCATGGCACCGCATCAGCCTGCGACTATCTGTCTCTGCCATTGTTTCATCACGTCTTGAACATCAATACTTGTTTTGCACACTCACACAACTGTGGCGTTTTGCATCGGCAGCTTCAAAGACTCCAAAGCAAGTGGACAGACATTTTTCAAATTGCATGATGCAATGCCTCAAGCTCCACTCCAGCTTTCCAAGTTTCTAAATTACAGCATTTTAAGTGGTCAATTTAGTGAATGTGGAGAAGGGATAAGAAAATAGAACCAAAAGTACAACACAAAGGACGGTAAAAAAGACAGTATTCCCATACCATACAATACCATGATCAACGGTGTCTTGTTCCCCAGACTCATGTGCATCTCTGGCAAGCTCAAGCTATACGATTAGCGTACAAGGGGTGTTGAGCAGGTACTGGACCACATCAAATCGATGAATGACAGACCGAGTGAATAGCCCTTTTAAGTATCGCCTTCATGTTTTCATACTTCGGTGGATCCTTCTCTTTCACTTTCTCTAACTTTACTTTATACTGTGTAGCCTGGAAAACGGGGGGATCACTTGTTGACGATTAAGTTCTAAGAGAAGAGGTACTTTTGTCTGTAATGCGTCGATTTTTTTCACATCCTTTCGTGAGCTACATTATACACTTGAACGTTAGGAATCAACACTTGATTAAATTCCAATTTACAAGTTTAATACCCTATTTGGACAGTCGATGAAAAATGTCCTTTTCCCCCTTTATAGCTTGAGAAAGAGTTCAATCCATTGTCCTCAACATCTTCCACATGGTCATCGAAATCTGCGTCTGACAATCTATTCTCAGCTGCTTTTTCTAGCATCTTTTTCGAATCCGTTTTCTTGTTCCTAGGGGAGACTAATCCCTTTTCGATAAGCGTGGTAGGAAGGTTCTCGAGATTTGTTTCGAGATAGTCTACCCCGTTCCTATAAACCAGATTAATATCACGAGTCACGAGTGGATGAATACTTACACACACTCAAACATGAATGCATGCATTATGACACCAACTGCTTCTTACTCGGCACAGATCTTACGCAGACGAGAGAGTCCTGCCAGTCATCGTTAACCATATATAATTAGGTTGCAGAGAAATACATCAAATCACAATTTTGGGATAAAAACCTAGGATCCAAATCTGATACGAGCGGGGATCCTTTGCGATAATGTCTAGAGACTGATATTAAATCATTCATGAGAATGTCTTCTTCATTGCAATTAGAGTCTCCATGGTGTTAATTCAACATACATCCTTTTTGCCTTTCTTCGTCAGGTACATTATTGAGAGCGACGATCTATCGTTAAGAGGATGTATTAGTTCAGTTCTTTTTAACGTATCATTGTGCACATAATACCTTTCGAGCGAAGGTGCAGGGTGGCGCCTAGGATTACGACAACTTATCGTAAGAAACAGTTTAAAGAAGTTACATGTGGTCTACATGCGTACTTGAATTTTGCAGTTGTCTGTCCCTTTCGAACTTCTATAATCTGACTAAAATCAATCTCAGAGTCGCTTAACTTCTTGGCCTTGGAAAACCTGAATAATGTTTAGTTGTGAAATGAATATGGAAATTTTAGAAGATGAATAGCTATATAACCATTGAATTTTTCTGTGGTTCTGGGAAAGTTGTACGTGACGGAAGTGTGGAAACCCTTTGGAAAACGATTTGAACAATTCAAATAAAGCAATCTCATTATGAAACCCACAAACACTGCCAATGCCATCATACTTAGCGCAAAGGTACCTCTGTTTCCATACTTCAAAAACGCGCTTCCTTGTTTCATCTCAGCAAGAAGGTCAGTTACCTTTTGAAATTACATATTAGAACTATTTGGTACTAAATAAAGCTCCCTCGAGATTTTTGTTTATGATTACCCCGGGAATCTTGTCCTGTGTAGGAGGCAGAGGAGGAAGCTTTGGTTTGTCGTGAGCATTTGCTGCCTAAATACAATAAAGTTTTAAAAGCAACAAATAGATGTAAATACTAAATACTAAATAAAATACCGCCACTGTCCTCGACCGTTGGTGGCGGTTATCAATCTTCGACTTGTGCATGATGCCCGATTTTTGGCCTACTACCTAAAAATATCTTTATATAACTTGCTTGTGAATCCTCATTTTATTTTGCTGAGACCTCGTTACTGGCCTGTTTCAGAGCTGATCCTGTTGTATCAGCTGTAGAAGTGACGCTTCGACCGTGATAAAATTCCTTCTTCTACCGAATATAATGAATTTATATTTATTTATGATCCTTGTAAGTGGCAAATTAAAAACCTTCTTTTGTTGCACTTTCACTTTTTTCTCTTCCAGGATTTGTTCAAAGATGATAGATGCCCGAGATCTGTTGTTGAATGCTTCAACGAAGGGGCTATACGTCATGTTAGGTTAGTACCTGCTCTTGCCATGAAGGGGTGGATGTTTTTTCACCGGATCTGGCTTCGACGACGCATTCATCTCGTTCACAGTTGATAGAGTTGTTGGTTTGGTGGAGCCATTACTAACTTCAACCCCGAGGCCGAGAATGTCAGACTCGGAGTGCCGATGAGTAATTTTGGGATTAAGGGAGTTTTTCATATTGTTTCTATCTCTACTGACTCCAAGTTTTACAGGAGACCTAAGGCTTGGGTCACTTTTCTCTTTCTTTTCAACCAGCGCGTCGATAGTTGCGAGGCCCAAGATGTCAGATTCTGAGTGCCGGGGACTAGTCTCACTTTTTGCATTGATTTCAAGGCTTCCTTTCCACTTCTTGACAGAGCTCCTACGTCGCAGCGCCGTTGGAGGAGCCCCAAGGCTGCTCCTATGGGGAAAACTTTCTGCCATGTGTGTGTATTTGTGGAGGAGGACGGGTGGGGTTGGACAACTGAACCGAGCCGATGAATTAAAGATCCTTTTTTTGGATTTTCTCCTTTTTGTTGTTTCCAGCACAAACTTTCTCATTCCGGTGTTGCATAGGTTGTTCGCGTAATTGTACGGCAGGGGAACAGGCTGTTCCACGTGGGAAATAGGTATCTTTGCATGTCGCAGGTACAAAAAGGCATAAAAATGCCACTCTTTGAGTGCATCAAAAGGACTTGCCGATTCTGAGAGAATGGCAGATTCCGAACAAAATGGCTGTCTATCTGAACGTCCTCAATATCATCCTGCTGATCATCTCGATGATCTTTGCGCTCGTCGGCTTGGCAGCTATTGATGGTACGTCATATATAGAATATTTTATAGCTGTGTGTTATATCAGGGGATCTGAAAAGGACGCTTTTATTTTTGTAGTGAGTCCCTTGTGATATTAATTGTTCAATCCTTTCGTATTTGCCGATCTCCAGCCTGTTACGCTCTCTCTCCCTCTCTCCCTCCCTCTTCCCCCCCTCCCTCCTGCCTTCTGATGACTCGCTGTGGGCCAAGCAGAGATAATACATTTACGGTATGACATTTCAGCACAAAGAGTCGGGTGGTCTCGTAATGAAATTGGAGGAAATACGATTAACTATGGATTGGTTGGCCTTGAATCTACTGAAACTGGGCTTGTTTCCTTGAACGTCAACTATGACGAGTAATTTATTGCTAATGAATATAGCTGGACATAACATCCTGATTTTATCAGCTCAACTTGCACAGCAGCTCTGCCTAACAGTGATGCTTGCGATCGATGCGAGCAGTCTGGTGATGCCATTATCGCGTAAGGGCCCTATGAAATGAACCTGCATTGGCTCGAAGCGTAATTGCAGTCTCCCTTAGGTTTCTAGTATTTGGACTTGCAGCCAACATCATTGCACTGTATCACAATGGGGCAAAGGCTGGAAGTCAACAAGGCCTTTCTCCCACACCTTATATTTTTGTCTTAATAGCTGTCACTATTTTCTACTTCCTTTGCTGGTGAGTAGAAATATTTAATCGTAAACTCCAATTTCCGTTTCCTGATATCTGCGGTCCTATCACAGGACTGTGTGGCAGAGGTGCCATGAAGCTTTACAGGATAATTTTGATGATGTAGAGCTTCATACTGGATTTGCACTGCTGTTTATCTCTTTTATCCTAATGCCTGTAGTGGTTATCATCTCATACTTCAACGGAGAATACTCGGTGAAATTATGCTTCTTTCTTCTTTCCGTCTTGATTTGAATGATTCAATAGTTGTTTCACTCAGGCTCAGACATCCTAAGATGGAATATTGATTGACACCATGCTAGCATGGGCCACGAGGAATCAAATATGCCAGATTTAGCCATTCGCAATGGAATGAACGGGTTTAAGCATTGTAGATGACAAGCTGCATGATGCGATATAACAGTACGCATTCAACATTCACTTTTGGTTTTCTCTCTGAATTGCTTGTGATCAATGGTGATTTTGCTAGCACTTCAATTATTTTCGACATGTGAGCGCTTGCGCGCGGTTGCTAAAGATCTCAAATGTTATAGGGGGTGTTCTCTTGTTAATTCCTCTAGCTAGCTAGTCCTCTCAAAGCTTTTTTGCACATGCATGATGAGGCCTAGATGTGGCAGCAGATAACAATGCACTATATATATAATATATATTGTGTATTGCATGTCTATCATGCAGCCCAGCCTGAGCTTGGTTGGTCATTTCTTCCAGCACGCTTTAAGCGCATGAACAGAACATGAAGGGCTAATAAATGTCTGTTCGTAAGAAACGTTTAAGAAACATTGCGCACAGTGCTAGCTAGCTAGAGTGGAAATGTGCTAGCTAGTGACTAGATGGCGCTTGACATTGCGCAGGCTAGCAGGTCTAGCTAGCTCTAGAGCTAGAGGTGCTGAAATGTACAAGTCTAGAAGTGCATGCAGTGTGTCGTCATGTCGGCCCCAACGCTAGTATGCCTACGACCTAGAGATGGCATCACGAGATGAGTGCATCGCGACACCTACTTTTACACCGCTGAGCATTTTTACAGACCTACTAGAGACGGGGGGCACCAGAGCATTTGCAGGACTGTTGCATTCAGAGAACAATTTATGTCAACCTGTATCCCCGTTTCCAGTATTCTAGTCGATGGCTTTTTGCGGGGCTTCGTCTTCTCTTTCCCCATTTTGTCCTCCTTTTCCTTCGCCTCCTCCTCCAGAGTCTTCTTTTACTGCAGCAACTATCTTGGAATCCTCATCTGTATCATAATAAAAATCACCATTATTATCAACATCGAGTACACTTTGGAGAAAGTAAGTAACAGGAGGCAAAAGTACCTTCTCCCGCTTCCTTTGCATCAAGAATAGTTTGGTCAACGACAGAGTCTTCCGGTATATCCACATCATCAAGGCGGGAAAGAAGACCATCTAATTTAACGAGAAGTCCTGGGATCTGGCCAACAAACTCTTTATTATCCTCTACAACCAATCCATCCCCAACAGTCGTGTTGTACTGCTCTACGAGCTGCAGAAGGCTTTCGACCGTAACATCATCACCGCTGCTTGTTGCCTGCTTACGCTGCTCCTTGACATCGTCGGCAGGGATGCGCGAGGCAACTGCTGCAGAGTACATGATCATCATCATCACCTTTTGCACGGTGACCTTGAGATCCATGAGGTCTCCCAGTGTCTTATGGGAGGCCTCATAAGCATCGTATATCAGCTTATACTTCTTCTCAAGAGCGTCGATCTTAAGTTTATTCTTCTCTATCGTAATGTTCTTGGCCTGAATATCCTCAAATGCTTTGATCAACTCACGCTCCAACTCATCACCAAGGCTGCCGCCACCAAAACCACTCGTTGTTGCTCTGCTCGTGTTGGCAGCAGTCCTCTCTTTCATATCAAGGTCGCAGCTCGCGACAGCAACTTCATCAACAGCAGCACCTCTAGTTGCAACTCCGCCATCGTCTTTAATTATTCGGCGCAGCTTTCGGATAAGTACCGCCATGATCATCCTTTTCATGTTGTTCGCCTCTTTTTCTTCTTCCTCTTTCTCCACAGCCAATACTGTTGCTGCCTCATCCTCTTTCACGCAGCGCTGCTGTTTCTGTTCCCTCTGCTGCAGGGTCAGTTGATTGAACTTCGATCGTAATCTACTTAGAAGCAGGTTTGTATCAGCGTCTACCTTGTGTTCTAGGATCCGCCGCTCCTTTTCCATTCGATCGTGTGAACGCAGGAAAGAGATCTCTTGTCGCAATTTCTGGACGTCCTTGACCTCGTAGAGTTTTCCATCCACGAAAGCTACCATCTTTTCCCAAAGTCCATGCAGCACCGTGACGTGTTTCGAGAGTTGGGTGGGAGCGGGGTTCGCCTCGGGAAGCATCTCGGCGGGCTCCCGTCCCAACAGCTGTATTTTCAGATCAAGCAGCTTGCAGTTGTACTCGTAGAATTTTACATCTTCGTTGCCCTCAAGAACCGCTTTTAGAGCCTCCTTAGCATCACCGTATAATACCACATCTTTATTCGACTGCGCCTTAGTTCCGATGGCTCCATTGTGTGGGGGTGATGCTACTGCTCCTCCTCCTCCTTCTTTTGGTCTAGCCGAGAGCTGTCGTTTCACTGCTTTACTCTTGTTCTTTAGACGTTCAAGCTGTCGGCAATAAGTCTCTAAGCGTTTGATGGGTTTTAGGAGGTGTTCCATCAGGGGGTAGCCGCAGGTCTTGAGATATTTTAAAAATCTTCGGTTAGGTAGTGCCTGGTCCCGAACGAATCCTATAACCTTCCCAAATTCTTCAGCGTAGTCTTTATGTAAGTCAACAAGCTCTTTTGACCAAAGCAGTGGTTTAACTTCTGCGTAAGGGTCAGAAGATGAAAACGCGCTCTGCGAGGAGGAGGAGGAGGAGGACGACGACGAAAGCACTTTCTTCCCCCTTGATACGCGGTAATTTTGCACATTCTTACTCACAAGGCGATAGATATCGTCGATTTGAGGGCCGAATATTTGTTTTATTTCATTGGGAGTGAGGCCGCAGTCCCTAGGCATGCTAATCATTGGGCCCCTGAAGACTCGCATAATCACTGTCAACTGTTCTTTGTATGCACGTTCCGAGTGATAGAGTGTGGTGATGAGGTCGCGGAGGTTGAGCCTGCTTTCTGCCGCCTTTAAAAATCCTCCACTATCATCCCCATTTTGATCAAGGAGGTCGAAGGATCCCATGTCATATATCTTGTTCTCTTCCATTGTATCACCGTCATTCTCACTACTTTCATCTGATGAATCATGCTCCAGGGCTTTATGACAACCGGCCTTATCCCCGTCGCACTTTTCTTCTTGCTTCTTATTTTGTGTCCTCCGCTGTTTGGTGCTCTGAGTGTTTTTAGGTTAACAAAAATGTGGCTCAATGCTGATTTTCAATGCAAGTGTAGTTTATGGGTGTATGTGAGGAATATTGTATGGATGGAAACAATTTATTTCTCTATTGTCAAATGTTGAAAGAAGGGATGAAGAGATTAGATTTCTCCACGTCAAACCTTTATTTTGCTTGCTTTGCTGCTTTGATTTTTTCTCCGCTGGGTCTGAACAGGAGG
Source organism: Bigelowiella natans CCMP2755 (assembly GCA_000320545.1). Taxonomy (NCBI): domain Eukaryota; phylum Cercozoa; class Chlorarachniophyceae; genus Bigelowiella; species Bigelowiella natans. The sequence continues at coordinate 25,501 of ADNK01000266.1, read as the reverse complement.
GCGTTGGGTCGACGCTTGGGTACCCATTTCCTCCGAGATTAGGGGAAACATGACCTTTTCATTCTCTACGACACAAATTCTTAATTGTCGTCATGCAAATATCTTCTACATTCCATTTTAATAATTTGAATTTAAATTGAATCGCGATTGCCATATTCTGCGCAACATATCTAAGTCGCCATGTACAAATAACCACAATTTTCTATGAAATATAGCTGCTCAGATCCTATAGCGTTTATGTGAAGCGGCAACGAATTCCAGCCGTCGTTGCCTAGATTGTATGCATTTCTTTTTGCCAAAAAGATCTCTCCACCAATGATATCCTTCGTCCTGTCCGTTGGGAAAATATTATATATCTAGGGCAATTCTTATTGTGCGACATCCAGGACATGTAATTATTTCAACTTTCATCTAGTTCATGTTCATTAACGAAGCCTTTCAGGATTTGCGGCACCGAAGGCGTCCTGTGACGTCACAGACAGTTCACGTTGTGAGAGCAATTTTTAATTTTGTAAGAACAATTTGATGTCGCATGGGTGGAATCCCCTGTGTTAAGATTACTATCTTTCTGTTAGTTTTCGGAGCCGAAGGATCGTTGTTCTTTCATAAGCGTCATCAGTCACCCCCTCAAAAATCAAATTAGACGTCGCCTCCACAACCCCGCAATGATTAAAATACTGCAACCTGCCTGTGACTCTAGATGGAAGACGGGTCGTCATCGCTGCATACACTCCACGCATGGTCGCTCCGAGCACTCCAAGCATCAGGTGACGGGAAAGAGTGGGGGGAGCGGGTGGACGATGAATCAATCCGTCTGTTCGTTGCCTATCTCATCTAGACAAACCTCCTCGATGAGGCAACAGCCTTCGGAAAACTATGACCATGATCCTGAAAATGATGGCCAGGAAAAGATCGAGCCGAATTGTAAATCAACTTACAGCAAGGAAAATTCATCGGGAACGAAAAGTAAATTAGCTAGATGCGAATGGTGCCACAAGATTGGAGTCGTTGGGAAGACTGTGCTAAAATGCGCGGGGTGCATCCGTGTGTGCTATTGTAACGACCAATGTCAGCTACACCACTGGCCACAACATCGCCTTGTATGTGGCTGTACTGAGCTCACTCTAAGTGATTTCAAAGTACACTGCAAGCGAGAGAGGACAAAAGGAATTTTATCGAACAAAAGAAGAAGACCAGCAAGGAAACGAAGCAAGTCAGTGCGGTGGCCCAAAAACTTCGTGTCTGAAACAGAGAACCAGGTAGCGGTGATTTGTAATATTCTCAAGGGTGAAAAAGAGACAATTAGGCAGGCCGAATCAAGGCTGCGGAGCGAATGTGAACGCGGCCATGCCCACAACTCCAGAACTGAACTTCAACGGTTGTGCGAAGTCGGTAAAATACTGGCTTTTACGAAGCGAATCAGAAAAGTGTTAGATACACCAAAGAGACTGCTAAAGGAGTTGGGAAGATTTCCTGAAGACGACGTGAATGCCTTCATCCAGAATCCTTTACCTTCTGCCTCGCACCATCTGGGAAGGAGTCCAGCAGCAGCTTCATCACGACCTTTGTTGAGGCCTGATAACGAGCTACACTGTGCAAGGACAGGGATCCATCCTTGTCCTTCTGCCTCGCACACTAAGTGTGCTTCACACAAAGAATCAATGGATCTTGATGATGATGGTGACATCATTGCATGAATCAGCTGATGATATGGCAATAGATACTGTGTGGCACAACTTTTCGAAGTAATGTTGTCTACAAAAGAAGACGTTCAGCTCATTAACTACATGCGGGATTGTCAACAACGCGAGAGAGGCAAATAAAGCGGGAAAATACCGGTCGAATGTAGCGCTGCACGAGTGCGCAGCTTATTGCATTCTAGCATTCCGCGATGTACTACTTAGGATTACGACCTAATGTAGATTTTCCCAATGGTATATTTATCCTAATGTACCTGTACAAAGCATTTGGCTATACGTGTGTGCCATGGTCTAGCACATATGTATATCATGTAGTTCATTGTTTCATTTGTACATCGTATATATGTGCGCTACATACTGGACACATGTGTACATGTGACCATGAGTATGTCAACTAGTGTATATGTGTATTTGGTACATGTGTATATAAGAAGAGACAATATACATATAGTACACATGTGCTATGTCTATATAGAAGAGAACATACACATGTAATCGCACATCTTGAGACATGTTTACAGTCGTACACATGTTCATATTAAATGCGCGCACACACGTGCATAGTCATTTCTACATTTGGCTATGCGGTTACAGCTAGCGTCTCATGTTGTATTTAAGTATCCTTATGTTTCTAGTATTTCTACTATCATCCCCGTGGTTGATTCATGCACATGACATTACGTCTACCGATCGATTACTAGCATGTCGTACTACATGTATAGCCGAGACAGCAATTAGCAAAATACGTGTTCCCTTCTTAGTCATTGTCTTTGGCCGATATATGAGACGGATCTAATGAAGCGATTCAATCCTTTCGATAGCCATTAGCTATGCAAAGCAGCAGCTACAGCGCTTATGTTATATGCTGATGCATGTTGTTTCGGTCTTGAACATCGCACATTTCGCGCAGCAGTGCGTGTTTCCTTCGCCATCGCAAGTCAATCTATAAATCTTTATTTTCGTTTCGTCGTCGCGCATCACTGTGGTAGTGAGCTGATTCCTCAAGCGGTGTTGATTAGTGTGGTCATGGTCTGCAATGAGCAATGAGCAAGAAAGCAAATGATCCACATCTTCGATGACGTTTGTTGCACGCTGCGCACAGTTCACAATCCTTTTGAAAGTTTGTGTCTCTGCACACGCACGCGCGCGCACTGTGTGTGTGTTTCTCTCGCATTGTCAATGTGAGTAGACGAGATCTTGGTCCCATCACATGAAAGCGTTTCTCTCAGCGCACGCTACCACGGTGTTGCCATGTCGTTTCCGTACGTGCATCCTTGATTTCTTGTGTGACCGATACCCATACACAATGTTTTCCCTTGCGCTGTGAGCGCTGTGCATGTGACATGTAGATAGATGACAAGCTCCACAATCACACAGTGAGGCGGTCCAATCTAGGAGTCTAGCAGTGCAGTGAAACTCGGTGTTGGTTGTGTGATGGGCATGTGCGCATTGCATACGATGATGCCGCGTGTCACGTTGCTATGCTGCTGCGACATATTTCAAGCTAGAAGTTGTTTTCAACGTGTGGCAATGTTCTTGACAAATAGACATTACGAACATTACGCATTGTTCTTGCTTTTGTGATCACAAAAACATTCTTGACATGTCGTTCACATTAGAAAACTGACATGACAATCTGAAGTAGAAGCAGCAGGATGAGCAATGCAAGTAGCAAAACTAAGAAGGAACCGAGCGGGTACCTAAAATCCAATATGAAATTTTCATGATCATGTACAGTTTCACAAATTGGTGATCTACCCAGCAGCTACCTGTGGAAATATAACGAAGCCAGCTGCATCAGGTACAAGAAGTTCTGCTTGGTAGACAATTTACTCTCGCCTGCGACCCTATCCTGCAAAAGTCGGAATTTTGGGAAATCATGTAAATTGTTCATTAAAAAAAACATATGCACTGTTTGCGTGTCTGTATGTAGATGTGCCGTGTGCCTAGTACCTAGTGTCTAGTGTGTGTGTGTGTGTGTGTGTGTGTGTGTGCTTGTAACGGCCTAGTCTTTCATCTTACGATTCATACACACGTTGTTGAGGATTGAATTGTAAATGGTCATTACTAGTACTACCTGGAACATGATGGGTACGTCCTGCACTGACTTGCATTGGCATCGTGTCATGATTTCTAAACCGATCTAGTAGTGGTAGTAGTAGTAGTAGTAGTAGTAGTAGTAGTGGTAGTAGTAGTAATAGGACACCCGCACACACACGCACAAACGCAAGAGATGAGGGGAGAGAGCATTTCCAAAGTTGTTCGTTGTCCATGCGTGCGTGTGTGTGAATGAACCTTGAAACCAATGGGGTTTATTCTATTTTCCCCTCGGGCTAGCACCTGTTGTTCCACACAAGAAAAGATACATCATTATAATACTTTGATGCCTATTTCTACTGATCGAGCCTACACCCTTATACTGAGGAGAGTGCTATTCAAGATCACGCTCTCATTCCCCCCAAGCAGACATAGTAAAAGCAGTAGGGTTAAGGGTCGGTCCATCCTCCTCACTCTCCTCCGCCCCCTCACCCCCCCCCTCCAACCAACATCTTTCGTTGTGCAGAAGAATCCAGACATCGGGTCAGTAGAGCCTGACAATGGCCATGCTAACAGCGTTGCACCGGCGCTAATTATCTTCCCTGATGGATGATGAAAGAAAGAAAGAAAGAACGGCCAATTAACATATATGAATAAGAAAGAATAGTGAGGGGAAAACAATAGCGTTGCTATTTTAGTAATTACGATGTAAAGCCCAAGCAGCTACCCCCCCCCCCGGTACATTTCTGGAGCCGACAGAAAACTCAGCCTGTATTAGTTTTTTAAATCGAACAGACAAAATATTTATATTATATATATATATATATATATATATATATATATATATATATATAATTTGTGTGTGTGTGTGTGTGTGTGTGTGTGTGTGTGTGTGAAAAAGAAAGAGACGAGTGAGATAGCGAGTTGTAAAACGAAGAACCTTTCTTTCGAGAACCGGCTTTGCCACTGCAGGTACGCTCTCTGGCTCGTGCTGCAAGTCAGCATCCATGCAGAGGAGTGTGTTGTATCTAACCCAAGAATAAAGAAAAGCAAAAACGATTCGGTATAGATCCAGAAGATTTAGCTAATCTAGCGAGGCTTCAATGCTGCAGAAAAAACCTAGTGACTTCTTGTCTCGCTCAGTCGCACAACGTTACCATCGCGCACAAATATTAATATTCTTCATCTTCATATACAGTGTAGTGAGTAGCAGCACAACTACCTCGCTTTCGAGAACCCTAAGAGCACTGCAGAACTTAAACCTCTGACATTCATACAAGTAACAGTTGTTATGGAGGCAAGAGTAACTGGAGTACAGCAGTATATATTGTAGTCGTTAGGATGAAACCTTCCTTCCGCTTTCCTGCGGCAGTGTATGCGAATCTAACACAGCAGGTGAGAAGAAAGATAAGGAGAATTGGAAAAGGGGGAGAAGGAGAAAAACAGCAAAATTTTGATAGTAACCCTAATTCATGCAAGATTTTCGAGACTTGGGTGAGGGGGAATGCTGATGCAAGGGAGAGAAACACAGAGAGGGGGGGGGGGGGGGAGAGAGAGAGAGAGAGAGAGAGAATATGATTTTGTCTTTCTTCTTCCTTCCTCAGAGTAGGAATGCACAACATCGGTCGCAAGTAGCATTCTTCAGATGCAGCATGGTTCTACGAGGGGCTCATCACGGGAAAGAAGAAGAAGAAGAAGAAGAAGAAGAAGAAGGAACACAAAAAGAAACAACGAACTGGAAAAGGAAGAGAGAATATAATGAGAAATGTGCTCCAATCACCGGGTAGGATTTTTGTAGCTCATTGACGATGTCCACCGTTTGCTTGGTTCCCTGTTTCGACAATAGGTAGTACGTTAGAGGAGGGAGAGGAGAGGGAGCTTAGAGATGTCGCATATCTATTGATGGTGTAGCTTGTGTAGATGACGCACACCGCCACCACATTGCATCATTCTAATGATCATAATCGCCATCATGATTATATCCATAGGTTTACCTTACTCTCATCATCTACCACTAGAAGCTCAGCTTTGAGCCCAGCCTTGTTGTAATATCCGGCACAACAGAAACAGTAGCAATTCAATTCAATTTAAATTAATTGTCAAGGCAAAGACAGTAGGAATAGAACACGATAACAAAAAATGAGAAGTTAAAAGAATAATCCTATCGTAGATATTGAATCGTAGAAATTACTAGGCTTCGTGCATAGAGCAACAATGTCCCGATTCTCGTTCACATGCTATGAGCAGGGAATTCCTATCATGAGTCCATAAACCATAGCATTACCTTTCCTGTCGCCTTGAAGAGTCTTGTGCAAAGCTCGCGAATGTTCTCATACTCATCGTACCTGCGTATTTTTGAAAAAGATTCCGTTTGTATCAGAGACGGCTTTCCGTATCTCCTGCCCTAGCAGAAGATTATCGACGAAGAACACTTGACGATGAGACTGTCACCATCACTGGCGCGTCATCAGTTTCCTACTCCGCCACCTCCCCCTATCCAACACACGAGAATATGCAGTGCACGGACGTGGGTACGATGACGGAGAGTTCTTTACTGCTCCCACTCATCAGGCGGGGCAGGGAAGGAGAGCCGGAGATCGATGTGTCAGCAGCCGATGTGTCAGCAACACCGCTTGTATCTCCCTCACTCGGAGATCACGTCGAATTTTCCAAAAAACTCCAAATAATCGATGTCGCTTAAGAAAAATGCAAATATTTCGCAGCTGGTAACCCCGGAGTTTTCCGGAACTGCTTTGCAAGTCCCTCGCGACAAGACCGTAGAAGATTTCGCCATGGACTCCGCAGGAAACAATTCGACCCGGAAACATCCTAAGGACGCTAATCTTTTATTCAATATTTTGCACAAGATGTGCCTGTCAATATTTTAAGCCGGAGGTATCTAAATACAGAATTATCTCACACAGACACGAAGCCAGTGGCTTGTCCTGTGGAGTCCAACGCGCAAGGAGGTAAAGGAAGGAAGGCTCCTCGTCCTTCCTTGCCGTGGTTGGCGTGGAAAGTAGACCCAGCTGCTGTGCATCATCATTCCGAAGAGAGAGGGGCATTAGATACAGAGTCAGTCGTTGCGTTTATTATCTTCGATCGATCGTCCCTGACGGCCATCCATCAATGAGGAGAACGATGGACGACGGTGCAGCTCTATTCCCGATGTCGCTGCTGCTGCTACTGTTACTCGCTCAGCACGGAGCAGGAAATAGTGGTAGCAATGGAGCTAGTTCTTTGCCTCTACTGCGTACTAATCCATTCCAGGCCTTGGGGGTGCGGAAGGGCGCATCTGACAGGCAGATCAAAGACGCATACCGTAAGCTGGCCAAAGCCTATCACCCCGACAAGAACAAGGACCCTGGGGCAGCACGCCGATTTCGAGAGGTGGTTCATCGATATTTATCCTCGAACCCACTCTGTCTTCGACTTTATCTGATTGGGAAAATACACTCGTGACTCCCATCGTCCTCCAACGGTGCCGCTTCATTCTTGCCCCCCCCCCCCACTCTACACATCAGGTGAAAGAGGCGTACGATCTACTCAGCAATCCCAGTGCACGTAAGAAATGGGAGAAGAAAAAATTGTCGATCCGCCGCGGTGATAATCTCCACCCCCAGATTGTGCGCTACCAGCGGCGGCACATGTACGTATCCCAGGGGCCCGAGCCAGAAGCTCTAAAGAGCACCATAAGGCTTACGTCTTCGAATTATGGCGCATTTGTGAGGTAAGTTTAGATGGTTTTGGCAAGAAAGTGAGTGAGGTAGAGGAGTAGTCTTCTGTGTGTCCGAATATAGCAAATGTATTGTTGTTTGTTGTGGCCTGCTGATATCAAGGCGAGAAGCTTCGAATGAACGAGCGGTCTGGGAGGGTAAAGAGGTTTCCTTCTGGCTCATCTTTGTCCACTCCTTCATTTGTACGACATGCGAGCAGGTATAGCTATTCGTGTGCGTTTTTCAGAATCGCTTCTTTATCGCTTTTCCTTGACAGAAATGGTCTGACTTATCATTACTCCGGCTTGCAACCATTTTTTTCCCTAATAAGATGCGACCAGTGTGGGAGGAAGCTGCATCTCGAGCCTGGCCAGCTTTCCGTCCGGCGGATATCCTACAAGACCACGATTCGCACCTTGTTCAAAGACTTGGCGTGAGGCGGCTTCCAACCATTGTCGCTGTTCGCGTGGTGCGTATTATATAAGAATACAACATGTCCCCTTTCCGCGGTGCGTATTTACTACAAATACCATAATTCATTCAGGTTAACGGGAAAGAGCACATATCAAGAATGAGTAATACCCGTAGAGTAGGGGTGGGGGGGGGGGGGGATTCTGCTACATACAGCTTCTGATAAAACACTACTTCTACTAATGTATTGGCTGCTTTTCCATCCTCGGCCTACTGTTAACGTAATAATAGGTATCCGAAGAAAACAGCGGGTCACCGTGTCAGACATTATGGATTTTGCAACCAAGCACATGACGCAGACGAACCCCATCAAAATAATAGTTCCTTACGCAAAAGGAGGGGGGAGCAGCAGCAACAGCAGGTGAGATATGCGCGGCCGCCATGTAAAGCAAGAGGATACAATACAGAGGAAGAAGAAAAAGATGACGATGACGGAATTAATGATCGATGCAGGCATCTTTGTTGTCTTATTGGCTTAGAGTAATATGTTTCTGATGATCATGCTACCAGATGACTGGCCGGCAGTATTAGCAGTGTCTCTCAAATCATTGCTGCACCGACACATTTACTGTTCTTGCCTTCTTTATCCTACTGCCTTTTTCAGGGGCGCTGCAATCAACGCTGCACAGATTGTTGGTGCTCTCTCACAGCAGAGTTCTGATAAGGTGGTAGTACTAGTGATATCATTATGAGATGGGTGGCCTAACCAGCGCTCCAGAAGAAGAAGGCACGTTTGTCCTTACACAATCTCAACTCTCTCTCTCTCTCTCTCTCTCTCTCTCTCTCTCTCTCTCTTCCTCTTTACAGGTACGTGCAGTTGTCGTATCCGCCAGAGCCGCCCCCTCCTTGGGCATTGCGTATGCAGCAATGCGGATTCCGGAGGTAGAGATAAGATCATATTCTTTACTTCTATCGACCAAATAATACTATTGAAAAACATGAGCTATAGAGTCATACGCTGATACTGTGCGTCTATTACGTGATCATATGAACGTTGGTGCCAGGTCAAGTTCTTCCACATTGATGCGCGTAAGAGCTCTGTCCGCAGCGCAGTGTTTGAGGCCCTCAATTTGCCAGAAAATCAGCGGGGGATGTTCTCAGCATCATCATCGTCGTCTTCGTCATTGATAGCGATTATCCGCGAGGATGGGTATACACGCTCTGTTTCCCTGATTACCCACCCCCCCCTCTCGTTTCAATACTCACTCTTCCCTCTCTCCGTGTCTCTATGAGGTCATGGGGGGCACGTATGATGAATATTTATACCGATGGCTGATCTTCAGTCGCTGGGGATAATTTCTAAAATATCTTCAATCTGTCAAACTGACGTGCTTGTGGTTTGCGTGACCGCTGCCGGTTTCCTCTTTCACATGTGGAGAATAGTAGTAGCCTAAATCCATTCGTATTTGTGTTGTTGTATATATATATATATATATATATATATATATATTGGGTAGGTGGCCAGTCGAGATATTAACGAAGAATGATGGTCTTTCCGCGCATCCAACGGAGCTTTACACCCTGATGAGCAAGTCAGCGCCATGTTTCATCATCGTTGTCGTCGTCGCCGTTACTAGTTGTCATAGTACCTCCATATTACTGTCTTGATTACTTGTTTGCCTAACGTATTATTTGGGAATTCTTCAGACGGAAGACACCATTCGTGCCCCGTGTGGATGGATCGAATTACTTCGACTTATGTTACCGGTTTGTGGCTAACAGTAGCAGCAGCAGCAGCAGCAGCAGCAGCAGTAGTAGTAGTAGTAGTAAAATTTGGTAGCAAATTCTTGCATTGAGCCAATCTTCTTTGTTCAAAAATTGTCTTTATTCAGTTTCGAGGGGTACTCACGCCTTCCGAAGCGCTCAGCGGAAGGCGACCAGCCAGGCGTCTCCTCTTCCAATGAAGTAAACGATTCTCTTTTTTCCTCAGTGATATGCACGGAAACACACACGCACACACACACACACACACACACGCGCGCGCGCGCGCATATTCACTGTATAAAGAAAAATAGTTTGGATGCAGTGGTATACCATTACATACGCATAGGTGCATTTGTTCTCATCTCTTTTCCTCCTTCTCTCTCTCTCTCTCTCTCTCTCTCTCTCTCTCTCTGTGTGTGTGTGTGTGTGTCGTTTACAGGCTACGACATCATCATCACCATCATCATCATCATCACCACTACTATCATCGTCGTCATCATCGTCGTCATCCTTCTGCGTCCTGTCGCTTGCTGGTTCCTCGAAAGCCGCTCGTCGGGACCTCCTCCCCATCACCAATCTCCACCCACCTCTCCCCTCTCCTCTCGGATGGATCTCCAAAACAAGACAAGTCGAGTTTCTACGTTTTTTCAAAGACAAATTCCATAGCAGCAGCAGCAGCAGCAGCAAGAAAGGTGGTGGTTATGGAGGAGGAGGAGGAGAAGGAGGGAAGATCCCCGATCTACGTGCAGTAGTCGCTCTCAAACCAAAGACAGGGGAGTATGCGGTTTTTCGCGGTTCAGGCGGCAGTGGTTCAGGCTCAGCTCTGGTTACTGATAGTTCCTACAACACAAACAACAACTCACTCACAAGTGGACAAAGAGACCAACAGCAACCAATAATTTACTCTTCCTCATGCCATGCCATCGATTATGATGATGCCTTTTCGTGATTAAATCAAACTGTAGGGGGGGGGGGGGGGGGATTCTCCTTATTCCTCATTGCCGATCTAATATCTCATACACAGATTAAATTCTACTGCTACCACTACTGCTGTTTCTTTTCCTTCTACTAAAAATGATAATAATACTTTCGTATTGACACATCACGCTACCGTCAGGTGTCATGGGTTGTTGGGCTATATAACGGGAGCCTGCCATTCACTTCCACACAAGAAAACTCAATGCAGCAGTTTGGCCACAATGAAGATGACGACGACGACGACGACGAAGACGAAGATCACCCTTTTCAGGCAAACGAAGACCACAATGCGCAGAAGAAGAAACGGCGGCATGATGGGCGACGCGGAGGAACCGCGAATAAAAAAGGTATCAAATTGAAACAGGAGCTTTTCGTCAACTGAAGTATAGATGCCAAGCTTTATCTGCTCATCTGTATCATGTGCTATTTGTCGCTGTACCATAAAACGACCTAATACTGGTGCTGCTTATTCCCTGCAACTAGGCGATGGAAGGATACCATTCCCGATCCGAGAGAGAGGAGTCAGTAGTGCCAGCGAGATTCAATCCTGGGTCTCATACCAACACATGCACGTTGTGATATTAACGACTAAAACTATTTAATGTACAGTTTTTCCGAGTTTTGCTGATGGTTTCTCATTTCTCCTTAGAAGTGCCAGCATTCCACCAACATCTAGTCCTTTTGCCATATTTGAAGATGATAATTTTGTAGCCATGTTTGCGGTTGATGTTTCATGCGGGTTTCTGTCAACATCGAATCAGGCGGACGATATGATCATCCTGTTACTTGGAAATTGGAGTGGTGATACCGCATACATACTAGACATAATATAAACGTCACCGCATGCTCGACATTAGCAGTTTCGTCATTGTTTTTCTTCTCATTCGGAAGGATGATTGTTGGTGTATATTGCAGCGAACATGGACAGTAGTATTACTCGAAGCTTGTGGACAATCATTCTTGGACTGGGCGGCTTTTTTTTCGTAAGTGAATCGCATTCTAAATGGTTACACAATCATCCCTATGCTGTGATTTCTCCATACCGATATCGTTTGTTCTGTGCTATGCCGTTTCAGTTCAAAGCGATGTCGAGTTCTGGTCCACGCGCAAGGCAAAGATGATGTTCATTATGTAGAATTTAATTAGGTGTAGAGTTTAGGTGATGGAAGGTGAGCTCATTACTTCCTGTTCCAGTGTTGCAAAGTTGCACAGCATCAGCATCGCACATCGACTAGAAGTTGTTTCATCCTTTTGAACAGACTGTCATATCTGTGTTGAGCAAGTTAGTCGTGCACGTTGCATGGTGGCGGATCATGCAATGCATGATGAGCCATCTAGCCATGGCAGTGTGATGCAGAGCTGCATCGTAGGTCTAGAGGTGCGCATGGCGGACCAGCATTCGATCAACATGAAATTGTGCGCATGCAACATGCACTGCTGCAGATGCATGCTGGCACGCATCGGGCGCTCATTGCATTCTAGCATTGATCATGTGCGACGCTGCATGCCAGCGTGCTAGCTGTGCTAGCTGGCTAGCTAGCTAGCTAGCTAGTGTGCATGCAGTCGTCCACTGCTAGTCCATGCCCTAGCGTGCCAACCAGCGTGGCATGGCGGACAGCGACAGGCTTGGTGTTTTGGCACCTCATCTAGCCCAGCTGAATGATGGGGCGGGTGGACTGACCATGCATTTGACCACGCGATTCATGTCAACCATCAGGTGACATGTGCCGCCACGATTCGAGGACTAGCTAGCTAGCTCCAAAAGCTTTGGATCTGCTGTCTAGCTGTCTCTAGGTCTGGCCAGGCTAGCAGGTGATCTCCACCGCGGCGTAGCGGTGCTGCACAAATGACCCATCGAATCAAATGGCTGCACTAGGAAACGCAATGGGGAGAACAGTCGGTCGCAAATTGACTCAGGGCAGGGAAAAAAAAAAGGATACAACAACGCCGTGTTCCCGCGTGGTCCCCCACCGCAGTACTAACGAGTCCCAACGACGCTTAACTTCCGAGTTCGGCAGGGATCGGGTGTATTAGTCGTGGTATGGTCGTATCCATCAGTGCAGTGTGTTGTTTTATACCTCCAAACAAGCCAATTTAATTGCCCGAACGTTGCCAAAATAGCTGTAAAGAAAGCATCGCATGATTTCTCGTTGCAATATTTCTGCTCCAGAGACTCTCAGGAGATGTGTAATAGGAGATACCTTGTGGCCAGCTTCCAGAGTTAAGACTGAACTATTACTCCTAAAAATTGTTGTATCCACATTGATGAAGTAGAAACTTTGTGTACGACTTGGTAATCTTTCATATTAATGAACCAAGCTGGCTTCTTCTCGGGAAATTTGTATATTTAGATTAGCCTTGTCAAACTACGTTTGCCTTCTGCTTTATGTATGTTGTCTGCGAGCTGAAAAACGCGAATAAAGGGATATAATTATAGGCTATTTGTCTTAATTTGATCATTTTTATGTAGATTTTGGATCTTAACCTGGGTCTAAACCCAGAATCTGAGTTTCAGGTGAGCGTGCCTCACCCGCTCGGCGGTCGCCTGTCGATTCATATGTCCACGCTACTTAGATTCTTTGTGCGAGCCTTGTAATTCATTGTGTGGGCCTTGTTAAATATTATATATTCTTACTCTACTCTACTATTGCACTGGCTGTAAATATATGTCAATAGAGGGGGTTAGTGTGTGGGTGGGGACAAAAGTGACTATTCGTGAACCATATTCATTCTTCGCAGTGTACGATAAGGAAACATAAAGGGGGAGAATCTCAACTCGTAGTTTCTCTGCTCTCACTATGGATGATCCTGGATCGTTCTGGGCGCACACCGAGGACCCGGGAGGGGAAATCCAGAGCTCCATAGAAAAACTCCTGTCTGCTGATAGTCCCGATCTGGAAGAAATCCTCAACCATGATGAGACCATCCAAGAGTGCAAATTCTTCAATGAACCCCTCACAGATTTCCTCTCGGGTCGTGATATCCTCGAGAAACTCATCCGTTACATCATCGATGTTCCAAAAGACGCGTTGGAACGGAAGGCGGAACGCTTCCCTTATGTTGCTTCTGAGCTTTTTGCTTGCGAAGTGACTGGGATGCTGCAGGGTGTTGTGCGGGACGAGGGGTTGCTTACCCTTTTATTCTCGTTCATTAAAAAGGAGGGTCCAATCGATCCGCGGCATAGCGGATACTTTCGGAAGGTAGTCGGGGTATTGGTTCAGAGAAACTTCAATGATCTAGAGGAGTATTTTAGGAATCACACAGACGTGCTCTTGGCGTTTGCCAAGAAGATGGAGCTCTTCTGCGCGATGGAACTGCTTATCATGGTCGCCTGGGATGTCACCATCGATGGCAGGCGAGAACTACAATGGATAGCACAGACACCGCTCATGGATACGTTGTTAGAGCAGCTGGATGGCTCGAAAAACAGCTCCACCAGCGCGCAGGAGAATACAGCCAGCGCCTTAATCGCGCTCACGGAGACATGCAGCGTGGGAACAGATCCCAATGAGATTCTGCAGCAATTAGAAAGCAAGAATAGCACGAAGAAGATGTGCGATCTTGCCATCCAGAAAGCCCATCCATCCAGTGCTATAGCTTCGCTCCGGGTGTTGAAGGCCATCATCTCCCGTATTGCAGCCAATATATCGCCCAACAATAGCCAAGAGCTCTCCAACGATGTCCCATCGGCAATTATAAATGTTACTAGTTTGGTTATACCGTACGCGGCAAAGGTTCTTTCAAATACGGAATCTAAGGAGGCGAAGCCCTTACCTCTGCAGTACGGTACGCTAACCCCCCCTCTTGGCATGTTACGCCTCCATCTCATCAAGCTGTTGGCAGAGTTAATAAGGATACCCCTGGACTTAGTCAAAGATGTATTTATAAAGAATAGCCTTCTCAAGATGCTCGTAGATCTAATGCTGCAGTATAGCTTCAACAACATCCTACACAACCTCGTCCGCGACATCGTCACATCTGTTATCGCCTTTGGGGAGGGTCCGCTCCGAGATAAGTCCCTCATGCAGGAGGCCAAGCTCCCGGAGGCGATATTGAAAGGCTTCAAGGAGCAGGAAAAGAAGTCAGCTAAGAATAAGGCTGACAGAATGGGGTATACGGCTCATCTAATCACATTCGCCAACGCCCTGGAGGAGACGGCGGTTGAGAGCAAAACTATGCGAGCCGCATTGGACAAGGTCTCTGGCTGGCAAGCCTTTGTCGAGTCCCATCTAGCTAACGAGAACAAGAGGCAGGATACGACGTTAGGTGGGCGGCGGCCGCACACGCACCTGCAAGACTCCGATGATGAGGACCTGGAACAAACGATGGGATCGTTTGACTACATGCATAACAACAACACCGCATCCACCGGCGATGTTTATGATAATAATGATGATCCCTTCGCTTCCACTGCGAACGATTTCAACACAGAGTGGGAGGCGCAGGCACAGGCTAATGGCTCTTTAGCTTCGGCCGAGAAGGAATTTGAGGAGGTAGCGGAGGGTAAGATTAACTCGACTGGTGACGGTGAGGATTACTATGACGACCCATTCGCCACGACGACGACGACAACGACTACGGGCAAGCCTAAAACGGCGAACAATGCAACATCTACCGAGGATGATTTTGCGGATTTCGATGCAGAATTCGACTCAATTTCATTGTCTGGAGCAGGCACGAAGTCCGCAACACCACCAGCATCAACAGCAAGCCCCACGGCTCCAACCGTAGAAAAAAAGGAGGAGCAAAAGAAGGAGAAAGAGGATGATTTCGCTGATTTTGAAGCGGCATTTGGAGATTCGTAAATTAAAAGTAGTGATATTGCGTCAATCGCGCATAAGATGTAAAGCATGATCGATGTCTCCTCTTCGGTACAATAATAAAATTTACGATATTATATGACGTGGCACATTTCAGTCGCCCTAACCCTGCGTGCATTATATAGCACCTGCACAAACGATACCGCATATGCAAATAGCAAGTACAGTGCTTATCGCTCGGCCGATTGCGTTCGATTCGTCGTACGCGTTGCTTTGCACGAGAAGGGATGCCCGTGCCGCTGTGCGCTGCTAGACTCTGGCTAGCTGGGGTCAGGCTGACGTTGCACTGTTACATGTGCAATGACACAGTTGCACAGTCAGGATGACCGTTGAACATGTAGATATGTAGATTACGCAATCTAGCAATGTCAACATGCTGTAGTCTAAGTGAAATTGCGTGCAAGAACATGCAGTACATGCACGTACATGGACATGCTAGCATGGCTAGCTAGCTAAATGGTGTGAACATGAGTAATTAATAATTCTGGTTCAATGACTTCATTTCTTGCATCTGCATGTGTCTTCTAGATCGATGTCTACTAGGTGTGGTACGTTGCACGCAGCAGGCTAGCAGGGCATGCTGCTACTAGCTAGCTAGCTAGGCTGAGGCGACAACAATCGGATCAACTTCAATATTTCGCATTTTTTTGCGCTCGCGCATGCTAGCATGCTAGCATGACATGTGCGAGCAAAAATTGAAAAATGAGCATCTTCTTGTCATGCTCACACATCACACATGCTAGCATGGCAATTGATTTTGCTTAGTTACGTACAGTCTATACAGCGTAGACATTATCTAGATTATGTCTCACTGCACTTGCACAGAACACAAGCTAGCAGTGGCGCATCTAACATTTCACTGAATTGCGCAGTACGTGCGGGTGTGCAGGTGCGTTTGGTACACGTGTGGGGAAAAAATGATCACGTGCGCTATAGCGTACATGTGCATGGAAAAACATAAACACATTAGCTAGATTAGTGCAACTGTTCATTACACGGCTATACACACTCTATATGTAAATAGACATTGTCAGATTGTGTCTCTAGTTTAACTATTAGTCCCCCCGCCAGCCATCGAATATAACGCATCCACGCATCATGCGATGCTGGCGAGGGTACTGCCGTCATGCATGCTAGCATGCATGAGACACAAATAATTATCCTGCAGTCAGCGTATGTATCCGATCTGAATTTATTCCTCATCGCACCACATATCAACTATGCTAGATCAATCGCATCGCATATCTCTAGATATATTCGATCACCACAAAGCATATAACGTAATTAAGTATGAGTAGCGCCAATGCAACATTATCAATGTGCCGAGACTGATCGATGAAGAAATGCGCAGCAATATCATTACGGTTTGAGCTGAGTACTTTTGATGATGTTCGCCTTGATACCGGTTTTCTCTCCGAGATATCTGAAGAAAATAGAAGCATACAATTGTGAACGTATGCACAAACTCACATGGACACGGTGAATTCACTGATAAAGAAAGAGAAAGAAACATGCAAACACGCTTGGATTCTATGTGTGTGTGTGTGTGTGTGTGTGTGTGTGTGTGTGTGATTGCTTTGTACCTCGAAGCCTTCGACTCTGTGAAATCTCGGACTTGTGTTCGCCGTCTGCAAATATTTTATGAAATGTGTGTGAGAGATCAGGAATGTCGTGGCTACCACTCACGCAAAGCAGAAGAAAGACTTCATCATTTGCATGCAATGCAAGCATGCACACAGCACTCAAGTACACACTTTTTCATGGCCTTCTCGAATTTGTGTCTGGACCGCAGGTGAGGAGTGCGGTACTGTCAAGTGGGAGGCAAGGAGAGCAAAATAAACACATAATTATGAGAGAGAAGAAGAAGGGAAAAAAAAACGACACGCCTCGCAGTGATGATGATGATGACGATGATGATAATGATGATGGTGATGATGATAGTTATTGTGATCACGAAGATAAATCAAGTCCAACGAAACAGCAGCGATAGTGGGCGAGTTGCGAAATATCACCTTCTTGTTGCGAATACGGGTCAACCCACGGTTCTTAAGGATGCTGATCGTAATGATGCGTTAATGATGATGATGATGATGATGATGATGATGATGATGTATGATTATCAATGTTTTATTATGATGGTAATGACGATGCAATGATGATAAAGATTATACCGTCACTTCCTGGGGGGAGGGGACTGCACCATCATCACCACGACTATGACTACAACTACTACTATTACTATTACTACTATTACCGTTTATGCGCCTTTCTACGTCCATCCGCATGAAGTTTCTCAGGATCTTGAGGATTAAGCATGATGCCGTGTAGTTTCTTGCCATTTTTGTCCTTGTCCTTTTTCTTCTTCTTCTTGCTCTTCTTCGCAGCTTTCGTCTTTGCTTCCTCATCTTCAAACTCCCCCTCCTCGTCTTCATCAAAGTCGTCGTCATCAAAATCATCACCATCATTCATCATCATCATCATCCTCATCCTCCTCTCCTCTTTCTCCTTAGCTTGCTTCTCGTTCAGATTCATAAAATACGCTGCGTCATCGTCTTCATCGTCATTGTCATCGTCGTTGTCTTCCTTGTCACCCTTCTTAGGGTTCAGTCCTTCGTTTTGACCGTCTACTTCGTCAACAGAGGAGACATTCTTTGTTTTCTTTTTCTTCTTTTTCTTCTTCTTCTTCTTTATCTTCTTGCTGTCTGTCCCCTCTTCCTCGGCTTTCTTTTTCTTCTTTTTGCGCTTTGCCTTCTTTGCTTTCAGCTCTTCCTCCTCCTCCTCTTCTAATTGCCGGAGGGTAACTGACGCATCCCTATACTGCATGAGGGTGTCCATCACTGGATGCTCCCTCACATCGTGGGGATTTGTCGTCTTTAAGAGAAGATAGAATGCGATGTTAACGGCGTAGCAGCTAGACGCGAGCTGGGCTGCAGCCGCACTTTCACGCACTTTCCTCCTCCTTTTTTTGTTCCCTTTTTCGCCAGCTACAGCGCCACCTTGAGCGCCTTCGTTCAGATACCTAAGGGCATTTGGGGGAGACAGCAGGAAAGAGCATGCAGTGTCAGCGAGCTCTCTCTCTAACGTCCAGTACGACAAGACTCAACGCAAAACCGTTGTTCGCTTATTGCAGCACTACAAAGCATGAACGGTTTCTCCAGCTCCACAAACAACGATACTCACTCTCCCGAAAATATACTGAGAGAATGAATTCACACGAGACGGTCTCGATGATCTGACAGCTACCCGGCTTTTGGACAGGGCGGCGGTGGAATTGATCATTGCTGTTCTCCTTGACATTCTAGTAGAACTCTACGGCTTCACCTCCCACCCCTAACCCCAAAATCTATGTTGGTCTATCTTCTCGGTTTATGGGTGAGCGTGTAATTGGTGTGAAGTACTGGGCTACTACAACAACTACTACTACAACTAGTATAACTACTACTCGAGATTGTCCTTCAACTCCGCCAACAGCATCAGGAGCTCAGGAGCCTCGGCGTTTATAATGCCTAGAAGATCATCTTTGGAAAGCTTCGAGAGATCCCTCTGGACAGCTTCCACCGGTGCCGAGCTGCTCGACTCTAGAAGGGAGATGCTATTCAACTCAGAGTGAAGTCTTGTACCTGCCCCGATATCCTCGTCAGGAGCTGCAGTAGATTATTGAAATGATGATGAGGGTGATGATGATGATGATGATAGAGACGAACGATAGTGATGATGACGATCTTAGTGATGGATCTGTTGGGTGACAGAAACTCTGAGAGGTTGGGCGGGGTGGAGGGAGCGCTATCGTGATCTTTGAGATATTTGGAACATTTACTACCTTGTTTTCGCTTCTTACTTGTCACGGCTGCTGCTCGTCCAGATGCGATAAGATCTTCCATCATGCCCTCGTATTCATCTTCCATTTCTTCTGCTTGCTCCCTTTGCATTAGAATGGCGGCCTCCTCCTCCCGCTCCGCGATCTCTTCGTCAGATTCGACCTGGTACGTACCGTTAGGTGAGTCGTATCAAGACCGACAAGACGATCTTTCCCACAAGAAGAAGGGTCTTACAAACTTTCTCAAGAGCTACTATCATAATTAGGAATGTACATACCTCATACATGGACGTATCCGCACCGTAAGCGCTGTGAACAGAAACATGGGCGAATTAATGTATAAAGACGTATATCTTGTAATATATATATATATATATATATATATATATATATAATATAAACCCGCACACATACTCACACACAAACACACACACACACACACACACACACACACACACACACACACACACACAATCACAAGAGAGAGAGAGAGAGAGAGAGAGAGAGAGAGAGAGAGGTGGAAGTTAAAGTGCTTACGCAGATCTAGCCCAGCTCTTTTCTTGAAGCTTTTCGTCCCGAATAGCCTTCTCCTTTTCTACACGGTATTTCTGTGCAAACGATGAAGAATCATTGCGGTACTGATGGGATTGTGGGATAGCAAGATAGCAGGGTGACTAAAACCTCTTCCTCCTCTTCCTCCTGCATCCGTCTATAGTTATCGTCGTACTCGTCGTCATCAGAACTTGACCCTGACGGACAAGCACAGCAGAGCAGTTGTCAAAAGGAATCTATTGTTGTGATGAAGTCCCGAAATTCAAAGGAGACACACCAATGTCCAGATCTAACATGGGCTCTTGTGCATCCGAATCATCATCGTCCTTATTTTCTCCGAACATGATGTTCCCATCCTCATCGACTTCCTTATGAAATTCGTCAAGCTAAAAAAGGATAGCATTCTAGTCAATTTAGGTGCCTTCCATTTTTCAAAGACGACTGCATATAGAATGTGCCCACAAAAATACTAGCGATCAACGTGATAATAACTCGCAACTCCTCCGCACACTCAATACGCCGTTCATACAGGCGACCCCTCATTGAATGAAACCCACTAGTGTAGCAACCTCGTTCGAGGGAATGGGCTGTTCATAGGATCTCTTGTTTTTCTTCGAGTTCCTGCCCTTAGGACCCCGCTTCTTTCCGCTTCCAGCCATCGCGACGGTGTTGTGAAGTTTGCAGAGGGGGACAGTTTACTGTCACTCGTAGATGAAATTGCACAATTTGAAAGTGCGACAACAATCTTTTTATGTCGTAGTGCTTGGCAGATGTCGCTTTGTCGGAAATTCGCCTATATTGCTTTTTCCAAGCCAAGGAATGATGTCGTAGTACTATGATTACCGACTATTTTTCATTTATAAAAATACTGAGAATTTAGGATGTCCACGTATCGAGACAACGTAAAATGTACTAGATCGTTAGAATCGCCCTGAAAAGGGAATCCACCTAGCGGGAAGGCATTCCCTCGTGGGACATGCAAAACACGAATGGGGTCCCACGTCAGGTCGTTCGTGACTAGTTTAATTGAAATCTTCGCTATAGTTCGAACAGAAATATTATAGATGCTAATTTCTACGTTCTACACACTCCTGTGCTAGACACATTTGCAAGAAAAGAGAGCAAAAGCTCTTTTTTGAACGATTGAACGGTCTGTGGGCAGTTCTCTACCCAGGTCAGTCGAAATTGTGGGTGGCAAAATCTGTTGAGTTGACACATAATCATTGCAGGGCTAGATACCCGTCAGCCACGTAGTTGCTCAGCAAAACGAAGGGAAAGACCCAGAACGACCGATGAAACCTCCGATAGTGGGAGTCGCAAGTAATCGAGTCAAAATTACGTGTCGAAGCCTGCTTATTCTTATGGGTATCTTGCAGGAAAAAAAATTCGAACGGCATTGGAAGAAATCAGAAGTGTGAGTGCGAATAGCTCTAACAGTATTCTCGGACTCGCTTATTTAATATTCGTTGTTAGGCACTGATTCAGAGCAGCGTGTTAAAAGACGAAACTCGAAGAGCAAGATCCTGGCTTTGTCTGCTGTTTCTCACAAGCAGGAGCGTAGGAGGCTCTCTCCTCTTGAAGCATATTACCACGAGTGCAGCCTTGAAAATGATACTTGGTTGACCAGGTACATCCTCAAGTTCGTCGAATGATCCATTATTTATTCACGCCGTGCAATTGTCTGTATCAGTGAAAGACGAAACTCGGGTGGTGGCGGCGAGATACCACCTTCGAGTATGCTAGTGCCCCCATCAGCAGCATCATCCGAACCCGGAGAAAGTTGCTACTCAGCGTTGTGCAACTCCCCGCGTCCAAGCCTGTGTATGAATGGGCAATATTCAAAGAGAGAACCCCATCACGAAGCGAGGGTAATAGTGGGAGCCATGCCACGTTTGGATTCTAATGCAGACACACGCGTGATTGCAGAGGAGGGTGGAAACGAAATAGATATTCTGGAAGGGGTTCTTCAAGATCCAGGTTGCCCAACAACAGGCACACACATGTTGGGGAGGGGGGAAGACGTACGTTGCCTAAAACACACATTGATTTTCCGTTTCCAGAAGCTCTTACGCCCCATGCTAAGAGATTTGTCCAGTGCGTTCATGAGCAGCTTCTGAACTCTAAGGTCAGCGATTCATCCACCATGTGCATGCACTTGAAAGAGTGACTAATATGAACCCTCAGGAGGGACGATCTGGCCTCGTTCTCGATGGTGTGCCGTCGAATAGTGAATCTCCATCTTACCTTTCGAGTTTATGTACAAATGCAGCTCGGGCAATCGAGAGAGCTTATAGAAGCCATTGTCAAGGACTGAAGCGTAATAGTGAAGGGCTTAGTACATCTGCAGAGTCTCAACGCTCGGCACAGAGCACAATTCTCAGCGTGTCTGTGAAGAAAATATCCCCAATTTCTGTCCAGACATTATCTTGTTGTCCAGGCATGTCTCCCCTCCTTGTCCAATATTTTTGTTGCAGGGATCGGAATAGCCCGCCAAATCTTTAATCTTAGAAATAAATACCCAGCGAGAAATGTATATGTGTCGCTCCGCCAAATACAATGCGTGTGAACGCTTTGTGTGTACGCAACGCATTGGCACATGCAGCACAAATTGGCTTTGACCCAGTGCTCACGCGCACTTGTGCTGTAGCTGTATATTGGACATGATGTGTAGCAACTGCGTACGCTAAATGAATAGCTCACGCAGCCTAGACACTACAAAGAGGAACGTGCGCCTTGCCTAGCTAGCTAGTTTTGCTGCTTGCTAGCTTGCTACTGCCTGCTCCCAGCGCTCCATTTCGTCAATTCTCGACCATGCTTGTGCTTTTCACATGCATCTTAGTGCAATCTCTCTCTAAGATAAGAAGCCCATCTATGTAGCCATGGGAGCAGCTGCATGGAATGTTGCGCGTAAGGTGTTCACAGGCCGAGGCGCTACGTGCACAAGTAGGCAGGGGGGGGGAAAGGCACGTTTGCTTCCTTTTGAAGAGTTGTGTTTATTTTTATTAAAGATTATATTTTTATTAAATCGTGCACTGCGTAATCATTCGCGAAGCTTTCGCGAATGCCGCCGCACGTGGGGCAGCACACTTCCGGTGTGCTGCCATGAGTCCCGCCGGAACCCACGTGCCTATGCTGTATTAATATCTACGTTATCTATATTCTATATCCGCGACAACCCCTTTGTTGTCGCACGTGACTTGTGCCCGCGTAGTGGTACGCGCTACACCTCCCCCAAGTCACGTTGCTCCTTCCTTCCTTCCTTATTCCCTTAGACCTTCATCGCTTTCGGAACTTCACCAACCACCAGGTAATAGATTCCTCTCTAACCTTATCTCCTTTGTCGCTTACCCAGAACTCACCTTCGTCCTTAGGTTCGTGTCCATACCAGCCCTCTGCATCAAGGTCCCCCAGGACCTTATACCAGTGCTCAAAGGGTAAGTCGGGAACAGCTAGGTAGAGTAGCTGATATTTTCCGTCCTTTATTTTCATAGCTACCCTCTCCATATTTCGTAATCCAGGGTAGCCTAGATAGACAATCTTCATGCGCCAATCGTCGTTCACCCTGACCTTATTGTTTCCATATTCCACATCGAACTTAGGTCGGGGTCCTAAACAAGGCATTGCTCGCTCCCACACAGTAGGGTTTACTTTAACATCCTCTAGGAGCTTCTCACCGATATCATAATTCTTTAGGTGACTGATGTGGCGCAAGGTGACCCTGTTCCCATCATAGATGTAGTACTGCTTCCTCCCCTTCCTCTCGGTAACCTTTGCAACGCCACCCCAGAAGGGGTCTTGTTTATTTCTCGATCTCAGATTTACCTTGGCCCTAACATACTGTCCTTCCTTTAGAACTCGGCCATCGTACGGGACCTTCTCGTCTTCGCTCTCGGTATCGTCGTCGTTGTCGTCGCCTTCTTCCCTCTCCTTATCCTTGATACCTCCCCCAGACGTGAAGGTGTCGTTTACTAACCCTTGTATCTTGTCTGGTGTGGTGCTATTTATCCTGCTTAGGTTGGCCAAGGTGCGGTGGAGTCGCTCTACCTTGGAGTTGGACTGGGCATAGTATACAGGTGAGGCATCAATATTAGGGTGTGGTAGCTGTAGAAGAGAGGTCTCATTATCCACATGTAACTTCTTTGGTATCTTGTTTATGCTAACTTCATCAGGGATAGCCTGGAGCTCAGACTCCCAGGTACGGTAGCAGTTAGTAAGCCTCTGCTTATATAAGCCTTTGTTCTTCTTAGCAACGTTGACCTTGATAATCTTTTTAACCCAGCACTTTCCAGTGGCCACATCAACGAAGGTAAGGTAGTGATAGCCATCGTACTTATAAACATCAATTTGCACGATATCTAAGAAGTTCCTTGCTTTGATTTTCTTAGATGCACGGCTCTTGCTGGACTCCTTGGTGGCGACGCCTGCCGCCTTCAAGCTGGAGCACCTGCAGCCACGCAGGTATGTCCTTATCTCTTTTAGCTTGTAGGGCCAGTAGTAATGGTAGAGTAGAGCAGTGATATGGTTTTCTCCTACGTGTGCAGGTCCATGGGCGGTAAAGAGAAGGGCTCCCCTGGTCCGCCGTGGCACGTAGGTACGCCTAACATTATTAGTGTATACATATATCCTATCACTAAGTACCTCATGCTTGTGTTTGTATTTATCCAGGTGTTCTTGAAGGTGCTGGAGCTCCTCTGGCTCAGGCAGGAAGTCGCCGTCCTCGAAGGTAATCGCGTTAACCATAGGGGTGACCTGGGTAGGGACTTTCTTTTCGAACAGCCTGCTGAAATAGTCAGCAAGCTGCTTGTCTCCTGGTGCGTAGACCACTGTCCTCTTGTCCCTAAACTCTTCCGTGTCCGCCCTCATAGCTGCATACTCATCGTTAGGCGCTTCGAGCTTGCGGTCGATGCCTAGGAGGGGCTTGTGGTCAGTCATTAAGGTGAAGCTGGGCACCGACAGCAGGTAGTATCTTAGTTTCCTCTGCGCCTCAGTCATGGCTTTATACTCTCCTTTTGTAGGGCTGTACTTGGCCTCAGCTGCTGTGCAGGCCCTGCCCCACACCCGTATGATCTGCTGGTCTTGGGTAAGTACAGCAGCCATACCTAGCTTAGACCAGTCTGTCCATAGGGTAGCTGGTCTAGTAGTGTCTAGCTTAGCATTCAATAGGGTGTTGCTGCATAACTTTATTAGGTTATCGAAGTGGGCATCAAGGCCAGCCTTGGCCCACACCTTAGCGAAGCTGAGGCCTACAGAGTTCTCCTTCCGGTAAGCAGTAGTAAAAGCAGCTGCAGTCCTAGCGTAGGTAGGGGAGAACCTACGTAGTATCCAAGCTGCAGTCTGCAAGAATGACTTTAACTCCTTTGCATTCTTAGGTTTAGGGGCTTGCTGTAGTGCTGCTACTTTCTCGGGGTTTGGGGTGATGCGGCCTTGCTCCAGGTAATATCCACACCACTTGATTCTTGTAGCTAGGAATGTACACTTCTGCAGTCTAATAGTAAAACCGAAGTGTGCAAACCTAATAAATATATTTTCCAGGAGGAAGATCTGAGCGACGACTGTGTTGGTACATATTATGTCATCATCCACATACACAAACACAAACACCCACAACACAGACGCCATCCCATCATGTGTGTATGCCCTGTAGTTCTGACTACTGAACGCATCCCCTGATATGCTTAGGCCGTAAGGGAATACGACGAAGTGCCA